>JANHGD010129156.1:0-11772 GCA_027560375.1 Imantodes cenchoa
AACAGCTCCAGGATCATCTTCCAGCATCAGACACCCGAGCCCACCAGGACATCACGAAGCTGATTGTGGCTACCTAGCTATCAGCGGACGCCACCCTCCAAGCATCCTGCTTCACTTCTAGAGCCATCGTCCACGCCATGGTGGCTTGTCGTATGCAGTGGCTCCGGGGTTGGCAGATGGACGCCAAGCATAAGAGGCACCTTGCCACCTCCCCATTCCAGGGCAAAGCTCTGTTCGGGGCTGCCTTAGACCCCCTCCTTGTAGAGAATAAGGATCACAAGAAGGTTCTTCCTGCTAATGTCCACAAAGGGGGAGGGAGGCAGCAGTTTCACCGAAAGGCCTTTCGAGCCCCCGAACCAACGGTTCCTCCGGTCCAACGTGGGGCAGGCAGGGGCAGGATAGGTTCCAAAGGCCCCGTCAGCCTAAAAGCCCTTTCGTGGGGGGGGGGTGTCACTACCAGCGATGCCCCAGATAGATGAGGACCCCATAGGGGGTCGCCTGGCTTTGCATTCCCATCTCTGGCCTTCAGTCACCCAGGACCAGTGGGTACTAGAAATGGTGACTCACGGTCTTCAGCTTGATTTCAGGTCCCTTCCCCCCAACTCCTTTCGGCCTTGTCAGGTTTCCACGGATCCGACCAAGCGTTCCCTTATGGAAGAGGCCATAGATCACCTCCTGGCCATTAAGGCCATACAGCCGGTCCCTCAGGATCAGGTTGACCTCGGCTTTTATTCTATCTTATTCGTCGTACCAAAAACCTCTGGTGGCTGGAGGGCCATACTGGACCTAAAAAGGCTTAACCATTACATCAAGGTGCGCAAGTTCAAAATGCAGTCGCTTTTTTCTATCCTGAACTGCATCAGAAGGGGGGACTTCATGGCCTCTATCGATCTTACGGAGGCCTGCACATCCCCATACATCGGGACCATCAACAATATCTCAGGTTCAGCTACGCAGGTAGGCGATTCCAGTACCGTGCTCTCCCCTTTGGGCTGTCCTCCGCCCCTCGTGTATTCACGAAGGTGCTGGCAGTGATAGAGGCACACCTGAGGTCTACGGGGGTACAACTGCTCTGCTACCTGGATGACATCTTGGTCCTAGGCTCCAGCCGCCATTTAGCCGTAAGTCACCTACAGCTGACCATCGACACCCTGGTCCACTTGGGGTTTTCGGTGAACATGGCCAAGAGTCATCTGCAACCCACCACATGTATCCTACACCTGGGAGCGGTCATTGACACCCTTGAATGCAGGGTGTCCCTTTCGCCCGACCGCCAGGTCAGCATTAGGGACATTGCGGCCCAGATCTGACACTTTAGGAAGGCCCCTGTGTCCCTCCTGTCCACCCTTCTAAGGAAAATGGTGTCGGCATTTTCCATCGTCCCATGGGCGCGCCTGCATTCAAGGGGGCTCCAATGGCTTCTCTTGCCATCCCAGAAGGCCAAGCTCAGCAATTCCAACATCCAGGTCCTGGTTCCCCAGAAGGTACACGCCTCCCTTCAATGGTGGACGTCTTCGCCTTTATCGCTGGGGTGCCTGTTCTCCGAGCCTACCCATGAGCTGGTGACAATGGATGCCAGCCTCTTTGGGTGGGGAGCCCATTTCTGGGACCAGATCGCTCAGGGTACATGGATGGCTACGGAGGCCGCTCACTCCATCAATTGGCTGGAACTCATGGTAATTCACCTGGCGCTTCGGTCCTTTGCCCCCCACCTTGCCGGTCACCATGTGCTGGTCCTTACAGACAACACTACAGCCAAGGCACATGTGGTCCGGCAGGGGGGTACTCATTCCCTCCCCCTGATGAAGGAGGCTCGCGGACTCTGTCACTGGGCGGAATGTCATCTCCTGTCCTTGACAGTGGACCATATCATGGGGACGGACAACTCCACAGCCGATTGGCTGAGCAGGATGACCATCGACCTGGCAGAGTGGCAGATCCAGCTAGACATCTTCCAGAAAATTGTCGCCAGGTTCGGCCTTCCAATTGTGGACCTTTTTGCTACCAACCACAACAATCAGCTTCCCAGGTTCTTCTCCCGGTACAGCTGTTCAGGGGTCGAGGCCCACAATGCCCTCAGGTTCTCATGGCCAGGGGCCTCCTGTACGCCTTCCCGCCCTTCCCCATCATAGCCAGGGTAGTGCAGAAGGTAGTGACTGAGGGGGAGGAGGTCATTCTTGTGGCCCCCCATTGGCTGCATCAACCTTGGTTTGCCAACCTCAAATAACTGTTGGTGCTCGCCCCGGACCCTCCCGATCAGGCAGGACTCCCTGTTCCAGGGCTTCCTTTATCACCCAGACCCAGCATGGTTGAGGCTGACTGCCTGGCGATTGAGCGGGGTCCGCAAGCCTCCCGCCAGTTCTGCCAGAGAGTCATCACAACCATGCTGGCCTCTCGCCGAACATCTACGCAGAGTATCTATTCTGTGACCTGGCGCGCTTTTTGCGCGTGGTTCTCTCAGGTGGCCTGCTCTCCTTCCAGGGTTCCTGTCTCTAGAATCCTGGAATTTCTCCAGGACAGTCTAGATAAGGGTCTAAGGCCAAATGCCCTTCACCGGCAAGTAGCCGCTCTATCATCGGTCCACTCCTGTGGGGAGCCGTCCTCCTTGGGTCACCTTTCAGAGATTAGGCAGTTCCTGCAGGGGGCGCACAAAATCTGCCCCCCAACTGTACACAGGTTTCCCTCATGGGACCTTACCCTGGTACTAGAGGCTCTGACCAAGGCACCTTTTGAGCCCATCCACCGAATTTCACTCCGACACCTGACATACAAGGTGGTCCTCCTGGTCGCCATCACTTTGGCCAGGAGGATCTCTGAGCTGTCAGCCCTGTCGGTTAGAGCAGATCTCTGCATTCTGCATAGGGACAAGGTGGTACTCCGCTTGGACCCCACCTTTCTCCCCAAGGTTAACACCTGGTTCCACCAGGCCCAGGAGCTCGTCCTGCCCACCTTCTTCCCTAATCCTTCCTCGGAGGTGGAAAGGAAATGGCATAAGTTAGATCTTCGTTGCTCGATTCGTGCCTATATTGACTGTACGGCCTCCATTCGGAGGCCTTCTTTGTATCCTTTCGGCCCTCCTCCTCAGGATCCAAGGTGTCCCCTTCCACCATCGGACGATGGCTCTGGGTGACAATAGCAGCCGCCTAGACACCTCCGACCGTCCTAGACCACCTGACATCCTGGCTCACTCCACCCGGAGTGCGGCCACTTCGGCGGCCTGGCGTTGCAGGGCTTCCCTTGAGGAGGTATGCAAGGCCGCAACTTGGGCATCCCCTCTCCAATTTGTTCACCATTACAAGATTGACGAGTTCGCTGAGGAGGATGATTCCTTCGGTCGCAGAGTCCTTTTGGCTGGGACTCAGGCTGGGGGTTCTGGGCTTGTTTTCCCACCCTAGGACATCCAGCTTGGGTGTGTCCCATCCTGGCTGATAGTTCCACCCACTATGGAGAAGGGGCATTGTACTTACCATGATACGCTCCTTCTCATAGGGTGGAACTATCAGCCAGTCCCTCCCTAGGTTTTCATAGCTTATAGAGGCCTGGGGACACTTCTAGCAGCATGTTTCTCTCGATTTCAGGTTGACCTTACTGGTTGTCAAGGCATCCCATGACTTATTCTAGAGTTCTCAAGTTTACTAGGTTTCTCGTTTAAGTTAATAAAAATGGAGAATTTCTTATTGTTCACGACCATGTTGAGTCTTCAGTCTTCTTCATTAACTGGGTAAGATAGGCAGAAGTGCCCCCAGTTATTTTAATTATGCAGACTCAATCATATCAGTCATATCTGATTGGACGAAGTCAAACCCATCCTGGCTGATAGTTCCACCCTACGAGAAGGAGTGTATCACAGTAAGTACAACACCTCATTCGAGCTTCCAGAATTGTTATCTCATCCAGTTCAGCTTCACATAAAGTGTTTGTCTTCTCCAATCCATGCTCCATACAATCTACTCTGGCTTTCATCTGTTTCATGTCTCCTTTCAGACATATGATTGCTTCCCGAAGTTCCCTTGTGAGCGAATCACACTTGGTTTTCAGCTTTAATCTGACATTTTGGATATACTCTTGCATCTTTAACATGTACTCATTGATAAATGGCTTCAAAAGTTCTATATCTCCTGATAAATGTTCTAATGTCTCTGTCTTTTCTGTCTTCTTTCTTGTGGCCACCTTTTTGGGTTTAAAATTGAATAAATTAAAAATTATAAGTTACAGATTTATAGGCTTGAAACCTGTATTTCACTGGGTTTAATAACACTAAGTTTATTATTCTTAAGGAGGATCAGCAATATTATAGACCAGTGATGGTTAACCTTTTCGGCACTGAGTGCCAACACTGGAGTGCGCGCATATGCTGAAGCGCCAGAACCCAGAAGAGCAGCTGGCGACAGCGTGTGTGCTCACTGAGATAGTCTGCATGCCACTTCTGGCACTCATACCATAGGTTCGCCATCACAATTATAGACTTTTGGCTCCCTCTTGGGGTGAATCAGCACTATTATCTGAAAAGATCTGAAAAAAACCCACAGTGCTTTACAGCATATGACCATAAATGATCAATCAAAAGTTGTTAAAAATGAAACTGTTCACCTCGCTCCTTGCAGCTGTTTCCACACTTCATACAAAAGGTTCTTGTTTAAACTCCGAAAGCCAAATCTGTCAAGTCAGCTAATAATATAAAATTCACTGAAAAGCTTGAGCTCAAAATGACAAAAATAGTTTCAGAAATAGTTTCCACATGCTTTAGTTTTAGCACTTTAGTTTCAGATTGTATCAGGCTTCTTATTCCGGTTCAGCTATCTCAGCTCCTCCCTCTCTCCATCTTGAATCACAAAGCCTCAAAATGACAGAAATTCCACAAAAAAGGGAAACAGCAGGCTGCAATTAGAGAAAGTTTCAGCATGAAAGGTAAATATGCAAAAACAAAAAGAAAAACAACCGCAAATCCCTAGTGCCTAAGAAGTGGTGGCTAGTGCCTAAGAAGTAGTGGCATCTTTTATTGTCAGTTAGAATGGCTGATTCTTCCACAGTGAACTTGCTTGGTTGCCTCGCCCCAGCCAGGGACTCACCCAATTACTTCTTTTTCTTCAAGAAGCAGTCTGAGATTGCTCAGCTTCCCAGAGAAGCAAAGGGGTCAATTTCCAAAACCTCCCCCTATCCCAGAGGGGTTTCTTCTGGCTTAGAAAGCACTCTAAGCCTTGAACTGAGGAGAGTCTGTAGGAGAGCTAAAAGTCTCCTTGCCATTATAGGAAGTTAGCACCCACCCCTCTCCTAGAAAAATGAAATCTCCTAGGAAATATTAAAGAAGACAGAATATTATATGGAATATCCCCAAAAACATGCTTTTGGGAGGAAGGGACTCATTGATACTCCTTTCAACACCATCAAAGGTGAGGATCCTGCTAGAAGTCGTTATTGTAGTACATTTCGCCAGGCCAAATTCCCTTGTTATATCTATCTAAGAATTCTTATACTATTTTTCAATTATTTTGATTTTGATATCTTCTTCCTTTCATATGCTCTAACTTGCTTGCATGTGATCTTAGCATGCTGATCTTATTTTGCAACCTGATCTTCCATTTTGGTAGTGCACTATTTGGCTTTTTTCTTGTTTGTTGATTTTGCATTGAAGATGTTCAGTTATAACTGAAGCTGTGCTGTATATTAGTCAGTTCAATCCTTGCAATAAAGTGCTGCTTATATTTGATATTACAATATCATCTTTAACACATGCGCTGGCTATGGAGAATGGGCATTGGTACTCACCTGATACGCCCCTTCTTGTAGGGTGGAGCTAGCCTTCAAGGATGGGAAGACACTGCCCTTTAGCCAATCAGGACCGAGTCTGAAGTATGAAAGGTCCCCTTCTACTGTCACTCCCCCTCTTTTGACAAGGGATGATGTTCAGACCTAACATGGTTCTCCCACACCAGGCCTTATACAGTCACAGATAAATAGAACAGAACAGACCCCAGCCAGGTAGGACTGATTACCAAGGGTGAGACTTGGAGGCTCCAAGAAGGGGTGTATCAGGTGAGTACCAATGCCCATTCTCCACAGTGGGTGGAGCTAGCCTCCCAGGATGGGACATACCAAAGCCTCTGTCCCTAGGGTGGGAAACTACTCCTGGCTGGGCTCCCCAGCATTCGGTATCCCCCCTTGGAGTACCTGCCATCCAAAAGATGCCTCATCCAAGGAAAATGAGTCCACTTTGTAGTGGCAGACGAATGGAGTTGGAGATGTCCAGGTGGCAGCTCAACAAATCTCCTCCAGGGGTGCTCATGCCTTCCAAGCCGCGGTGGTCGCGTCGCTATGGGTGGAATGTGCAGTTATCGGCCGGGGGTGAGGCAAAGACAAGGAGTCATATGTCATGGTGATAACATCCTGGAGCCAACGCCCGAGACTGGTCGAGGAGGCCTTATTACCCAGCGAGGCTGGCTGGAAAGAAACGAATAGAGCCTCCGTCTTATGGAAAGAGGAGGTGTGCTGGATATAGATGTCCAGAGTCCTGCAAACGTCCAGGAGGTGCTAACACACCTCGATGTCAGTAGTAGGATTTGGATAGAAGCTGGGGAGGACAACCTCCTGCGCTCTATGGAAATAAAAATTTACTTTTGGTATAAACGTGGGGTCTAATTGAAGAACGACTGTGTCTGTATGAAAAGTGTACAGGTCACCCCTTACTGACAGAGCTGATAGTTCAGAAATTCTACGGGTTGAAGTCACAGCTACTAGAAACCCCACTTTGTAAGTCAGGTGCCTTAGGCAGATTGCAAGGGCTCGAAGAGGCTGTCCAACACAGCTTGAAGAACTAATGACAGATCCCATGTGGGGTAATGGTGCACAGCAGGCGGGTATAGATTCGTGGCCCATTTAAGGAACTTTTGCTCCAGAGGGTGTTGACAGGGAAGTTAATGACCTGCAGGACAGCACTGTGGAGAGCGCGGCTAGTTGGCGATGGAGCGTATTCAGGGACAAACCCTTAGCCAGGCCCTGTCCAAGAAACTATATTACCCCAATGATAGAAAAATCCACTGGGGAGTACCCTGTCCCTGTGTACCAGCTGCAGAAGGACCTCCAGGTGGCTGAATAAATGCTGTCCATAGATGGCCTCCTGGAAGCCAACATGATGTCCACAAGTTTCTCAGGAACCTGGCGGTGCCTCAGAGTGAGCCACTCAAGCACTAGGTGGTCAGTTGCAGCCAGCATGGATCTGGATCTGCACTGACCGCTGGGCCAGTGACCACTCTGTCGGCAGGATCCGCCAAGGAGGGGACACAGACAGGGACATAAGGTCTGTGTACCAGGCTCTCCTGGGCCAATGGGGAGCCAAAAGAATTACTTCGGCTCTCTCCATTAGAATTTTCCAGATCACTCTGGTTATCAGTGGGAGCGGGGGGAACACATAGAGGAGCCCTCGGGGCCATGCGCAGCACATAGTGTCCACTCCCTCCACGCCCTAAGTCTGGTACCTGGAAAGAAACCTGGGCACCTTGGCGTTCCCCAGGGTGGTGAAGAGGTCCATGATGGGCTGGCTGAAGCGCTCCACCAATTGTTGAAAGAGATCGGGGTGGAGGCCCCAATCCACCTGGTCTATGTTGTGCCAGCTGAGCCAGTCCACCATCACGTTGCTCACCCCGGCTATGTGCTCTGCTACCAAGGATTGCAGATGCCGTTCTGCCCAGATACCTAGTTCCCTGGCCTCTGACATCAGGCGCCTTCACATGGTGCCCCCCTGTTGATTTAGTGTGCCTTGGTGGCCACGTTGTCCGTCAGGACTAGTACATGTTTCCCTGACAGGAGGGGCAAGAACTGCTGTAGAGCAAGGAATACAGCCCGGAGTTCCAGCAGGTTGATATTCAGTCTGGTTTCTTCTGGAGACCAGGTGCCCTGAGCCACCTCTGACAAGGCATGGGCCCCCCAGCCCAAGGTGTTGTCATCTGTGATGACTGTCACTCTTTGGGGTTCCAGGAAGTATGACCCTCTGTGGATGGCCAGTGACGTCCACCTTTGAAGGGAGTCCTTGACAGAAGCTGGAACCAGGACCCTTGTCAGAGAGGCACTGCAACCCACTCACTGAAAAGGCAAAAGAAACCATTGAAGGTCTCTGGAGTGCAGGTGAGCCCATGATGTTATATGGATAGCAGAAATCATGGTCCCCAGGAGAGAGGACAAGAGATTTAGATGAGCATGGGGAGATGCTCTGACTTGGTGGACCAGGGAAAAAATATTGTCCCATCTCTCCTGGGACAGGTACACCCTACACTCCAGAGAGTCAATGATGGCCCCTAAATGTGTAATCCTTGTTGAAGATATTAGTTGGCTCTTGCCCCTGTTAATCAGGAAGCCGTGGAGAACTAGGGTGGACAGTACTACCTGGATATCTCGCTCCATCTGGGGCAGGGAGGAAGACTGGATGAGGATGTCATCCAGGTAGCACTGTACCCTAACTGTAAGGTGAGCCACTAAGGCGGCGAGGATTTTGGTAAAAACCCTGGATGCTGATGATAGGCCAAATGGCAGTGCCCGCTACTGCTGGGGAACCCCTGCGTAATAGAACAGCAAATATTTGCGGTGGGCATCCTTAATAGGGATGTGGAGGTAGGCCTCCATCAGATCTATGGATGACAATAGATCACTTTGTCTGATGCCTGCCAGGATGGACTGCAGGGTGTGCATTTTAAATTTGTGGTGTATGACATACTTGTTCAGATGTTTCAGGTCTAGAATTGGTCTCCACCCACCTGAGGATTTGGGGACTACAAATAATATGGAGTAGAACCCTTGGCCTTGCTGGTCCCTTGGCACCTGCTGGATGGCTCTAATGTCCAGCAGGTGCTGTATGGCATTGGTCATAAGTGCCCTCTTGGTGACATTAGAGGGCAAGAGACAGCGTAGGAAAAACTTTTGGGGGGGAGAGGAATTCTATCGATAGCCCAAACGTCAGGGTTTTCCTAACCCAGGTATCATTAGTTATCTCCTCCCATCGACTGGCAAACAGCACCAATCGACCCCCTATGGGAGGTTTGATGGTGGTCTCACTTGTTACAATGGAAGGGGTGCCCGCCAGCCCCTCGAAAGGGCTGTTGGAATTGGGATCCCCTGAATGGGCGGTCAGCTGAGCCACGCTGGCAGCCTCCAAAATGATTCTGGGAACAATCGTAAGGTAGGTCAGGACTTCGGGGCGCTCGCCTAGAGTAGGAAGTGTTGCCCCTGGAATTTGCCTTTCTAGTGCAAGAGGGGTGCTCCTTCTTCTTGTCCCTGGACTCGACCACTATGGGGTCTAGGGCCAGACCAAATAGGGACTGACTGGCTATAGGAGCTGATGCTAGGTGCCACTTATCATGCATGTCTGCAGGCCAGCTTGTCAGCCAGTGCATCCGCCGGGCTACTACCGACCCCATAGAGTGGGAGGCAAAGTGGGTGGCCTGTAGTGTTGCAGCTGAAGTGAACTGCGCAGCAGCCAACAGTTTGTTAATATCTTTGTGGGCCCGGGTATCTGCTGGTGGAATATGCACCTGCAAGACATGCAGCCACTTCACTGATGACCTGGCGAAGAAGGACGCCGTCGTGGAAGCCTTGACCACCCACGCTGCTGCCTGATGTGACTGCTGAAGAGCTGTCTCTGTCCTTCGGTCTTCCGGGTGGAGCAGCTCCTCAGAATCTCCTGGCATGTGGGCATTTGTGTACAGAGCAAGCACCAGGGCATCTACAAGTGGCACGGGTAAGTGTTGGGCTAGCTGTTGTGCCACATTAAAATACCTCTTGTCTAGGCTATTTGGGTGAGCCCCTGAAGCCAGAGACTGCCACTGCTTGATGACCGTGTCTACGAATAGGTTGGGCGCTGGAATCACTTCCTCCTGAGACGTGGTGACTTTGAATATAGTGTCTACCTGGGAGGTACTGGAGGAGGGGGCTGTGTTTGAAGGGGGCAAGTTTGCTGTGACCCTTGCTTTGTGAAGCAATGAACAAAAGAGGCCAGGGTGGAACAGGCCTGTGGACACAGGGGGCTCAGGACCCAAGTCCTCATCATCCAACATCTAGAAGTCCCCTTGCAGTGTGTCTGTTTGCTCCCCCTCAATTTGGCCCTCCTCAAAACCTTCCAAGGAGTCCAGGGACCCCTGGGATGAAGTAGCATCCACCCCATAGTCATTGCCATGTAAGGGTAACAGCAACCCCTGGTCAGCCTCATCTGCTGGTTCTGGGAGTTGAGTGGAAAAACCTCTAGAAGAAGTGGCCATAGCCCTGATGCCAGCCTCAATCCCTTTACAGATTGCCTCATTGATCCTGTCCTGGACCTGTCTATTGTCCAGCGAGTCAGTGGTGGGGGAGCTCAACCCCTATCCTGCCCCAGAGCCCTGGGTGTGGTCGGGGGAGCCCCACACATCCACCTCAGGGAGGCACAAGTCCACGTTATCCAGGGACAGCACCTCGCTTGACTGGTGAGAAGAATGCGTGCAAGGTTGTGCTGCTCCCTGTGAGCCCCTCTGGATGTTTAGTGTCTCTGGGTGAGTGCTAAACTTATGTTTGGCCCCCTGGGAGATGTCCTCCCCAGTCTTATCTTTGGCATTGGCACTTGTGACAGAGTCCCCTGAAATACTAGGGCCCCCTGTAGTTTGCCTGGCCATGGGCATTGCGTGACCCTCCTGTGGAGAGTGGTCACGTGTTGTGGGTGAGGGAGGCACTGCTTTCTTTTTGCCTTCCCCCTTATCACCATGGCCGGCCTTGGGCTTAGTTTTGTGTTTGGCGACCTTCTTTGCCATGTGGAAGTCACCAGAGCTAAACGAGGGGATCGGCTGTTCACTGTGTCTGCAGGGCTAGCCTGGCAGTCAAAGCCCTCCGTTTATATGCCGAGCCTCAGGAAGTCGCTCCTGAAGCCTCTGAAGTGTGCGAGCAGTTGGTTTCGCCGCCTGACTCTCAGCTGATGGCAGAGCTCACGGAGGCACCCAATGGCCAGCTGATGATGCTGTCCACTTCCGGGATCACGTGGCATGGCCCGACAGTGATTTCCGTGGCACAGCCCTGACACTGACTCCCAGCTGACAGCGTTGGCGGCATCTTGATGCTCAGCTGATGATGCTATTGACGTCCGGAGTCACGTGGTGCATGCCGACGCCCGACTTACAGTTGACAGCATCGGAGGCATCTGGTGCAGTGTGGCTGCCGGGTGGATTCTCAAAGTAACCTTTTCAGCCTCTCCGCCTCAGATAAAAGGATGACGTCAGCTGCGGCAGGTTTTTGGCGCGCAAATCAAGGCCGACCAGCTCTTTAAAGCAGGCCGCACGGCAGGGGTATTGAGGCACAGTGTGTGCCTGGGGCCCTTGATAGCCGAAGTTAGGATGGGCAATTTAGATTGACTGTCATGATAGTAATGGAAGCACAGGCTCCGAAAGATGTAGGGAGAGGAAAGTTGGCTGTCCAAGCACGACAGCTTCTGCGGCTAGGATCAATCACAGTTCTAGTACCTCTCTCCCTGTGAGTAGATAACGGCCAGCCCTGTCACCCGATATGATGCCGATATGGGGCTAGGCCGGGGTCTCAACAGGCACTTGGTATTATACAGGCAGCTATGGCCAGGCCTGGAGGCCCAAGTGCGCATGGGCTGGAGCCCGACCCCCCACAACCAGTGACAGGTGTCACTTGGGGAGGCAACTCATGTCATTATTGAAAGTCACAAATTCACTGATGTCAAGATAAGTTTAGTTTAGTTTAGTTTATTTCATTTGTATACCGCCCTACTCCCGAAGGACTCAGGGCGGTTCACAGCCTTCA
>JANHGD010133391.1:0-11725 GCA_027560375.1 Imantodes cenchoa
GCTCTTCGCGCTCCCTGCTCCATCGGCTCTACCGCGACCGAGAGCCGACAGCGAACCGGGAGGATTTCACCCCTGGCTGCAAGCCTTGCAGTTTGCTTTGAAAAGCAAACTACAAGATCAGCAAAATAAAGATGGGAAGTACTTGAAACCTCATTATTGAACCCTCCCCACACTCTGTGAAATGAGCAAGAAAATTTCATGTGTTGGAGGGAGGCCTTCAGAAATATTAGACATAGAGGATAACTGAGCAATAATCTAATTAAAAGAAAGGAAAGGTAAGGACTCTTATGTTTGGCTTCTGTTGGTTATGTTGACATGCCCTTGAGGTTTTATTGATAGGATGTTAGGTTTACTAATTCCATTTTTTTTTCAATTTCATTGATTAATGTCAATAATTACCTTTCTCTAGTCAAAGAAGTCAGTTCTATCATTTTCAATCCTCCACGTGGGTAATGCCAAATCTTTTCATTTTTTGGTGCATATAACCAGAGTTGGGCTTCAGCTGGTTCGGACCAGTTCGGGCAAACTGGTTGTTACATTTTTATGCAGTTGGGAGAACTGGCATATCGCACCACTGGCTGGCCCCTCCCTGCCCGCCCCTCCCACTCACTCCTTATTGTGCCTTATTGTGCCTTGCCTGCCTTCCCCGCTGTCTTTCCCGTGGTCCCTGTGGCCAAGCAGGCTTGCCTGCCTCCACTGTGGCCTCCTCCTCATTGCCTGCCCGCTGGCAAACAATGGATGCTGCAGAGACAGAGAATCTCTCTTCCAGCTCGCTGGTTCAGGCATTGGGAGTTTCAGAGGTAGATTGTGCACCCAGAAGTCTGTCTGCTGCTGTTTCAAGCCTGATTCTGGCTGCAGAGGCCACCAGTGGGCTTGTTAAGGTATAAAATATGCTGCCACTACGCCCCCTCAAGCTCCCAATGCCTGAACTAGCGAGCTAGAAGAGAGATTCACCATCGTGCTGGTGAGTACGTACAGACCAAGTGGGCTTTTTGGTTCCCCTCCCCGCACCTCCCCATCCTGATCCAGCATGGCACAGACAGCCCAATGGAGGTGGAAAACAGGGTGTTTTATTGTTTTAGTTTTAAAGTTTTCTTTATTATTTTTTGGTAACACTTTGGTAAAGGCAGAATTTCCCTCCTCAATAAACAGCGGGTTGTTGTTTTTTTAACCAGAGGAAGGCACAAAACTCTTTTTTTTTTTTTGCAAAATTTTTTATTTGTTTTTCTTCACCAAATACATATGTAAAATATCGTATACCATTAATACATAATAAACATCCCTCTATCAAATCTCGGTATACATCATTTATTTCATTTCACCTCTTTTCTAATCTCATCACCTGGCATACTCCAATTGTTTTTAATTTCCAATTTATTCCAACGCTCTTCTGCTAGTTATTCTTTCTTACTTAATAGGTCTAAACCATCATATTCCATTCTTTTCCTTCTTTCTTACTCATCTTTTATTTTTCTTAGCCCCTATTATATAACTAAATGCCCTTAAAAAAAAGAGAAAAGAGGGGAAAAAATTAACTGTCTCCACATACAAATTATCAAATCATATTATCTATAATTATGTCTAATTAATATCTTTTTAAAATGCAAGGGAAGGCAAAAATTGTTCATATTACAAAACATTAGTTTGTTACAATCATTATTCATTAATTTATCTTCTCTTCTAATGTTACAAGTATGTTATTTTAAATTCCATTCAACACCTAATTCATCTTAAAATTCAGCTTGTTCATTATCAATATCAATATGAAAATGTATTCTTAATCAACTATATTTCCAAAGAGATTGTCATTCCATATTTCAAATGATCAGAAATTAATTTTGTGTCCTCTATTACTTTTCATAATTCTTTCTCTTATAAAATATTCTTAAATACATAATCCATTTGGTTTTAAACAGTCCAATATCAAAATATTAAATAATAAAAACCGATATATGCATACATTTCATTATATATATATATATATAGAGAGAGAAAGCAAATATATAAAAAAGGGAAAAATCATTACTTAATTATCCATTTCTCCTCAGATAACACGGTAGAGGTCAACCATTTTCTTTGAATTTCCACACACCAAATCTTAACTTCTTTTTCTTTTTCCTTGTAACTTTATATTCCCAAATTCCTCCTTTCTCCCTTTTTTTCTTCTTTATACTTAAAAATTGTACATGTTCTCCTCCACCTTTCCTTAATTCCTTTCTCCTGCTAACATGCCTTAACCAGTACCTATATCTTTGCCCTATTCTTTTTTTCCCTTTGTTAATTTCAATATAATATTCATGACAGTTGGAATAATCATTAACAAATCCATTTTCCAAATTCTCCTCAATTTTATCTCCATATGTCTCTTTATCTTATTCCCCCTGCTCATCTTCTTGTTTAATCTCCTCTTTGTTGTCCTGTTGCTTTTTTATAGTCTTTGTAACGTTATTTCTTAAGTCATTGTTATGATCAAGAGGCTGGTCCTTCTTTTCTTGTTTTCTCTTTTCTTTATTTTCTTGTTTATTTCTGGTTGTCATATCTTCAGATCCGTAGGTTCCAGAATCTCCTGCATTATTTTTCGAACCATGTCCTCCAATTCATACAAACATCTCCGCATATCACTGAAACAATTTTTTTAAGAGTCTGTGGTATTCTCCTCCTTCAATTCTTCCATGATAAATATGTTAAAGCTCATTCAAAGTTCACACAGTCCCAAGAGTCCCAAAAAATAATAGTATCAATTTTACTTTTTCATTCTTTCCAAAAGATAATCCAAAAGAAGACCAGTTCTCTTTTATATCTCAGTTTTTACAGTTCAAGGTCAGCAGCTGACTAAACATTCTGAGGTAATTTCCTCCATATTAGTTCTCCACACCAGCAGGTGGCACTCCTCCCGAATTTCACGAATCTGCTTTTCCTCTTGGTAAATATATTTATGTATTTTAAAATTCAATTTATTAGATCAAAAATCAAAGTTTAAATCAGTTTTTATTTTCTTAACAATTCTCAAGTGTCGGGCTTTAGTTAAGTCTCTTCTGTGCCCTTTAACAATATATTTCTGTGCCAAGTAGCTGCTTTGCCTCCATT
Organism: Imantodes cenchoa; assembly: GCA_027560375.1. Lineage (NCBI taxonomy): Eukaryota > Metazoa > Chordata > Lepidosauria > Squamata > Dipsadidae > Imantodes > Imantodes cenchoa. The sequence goes on from JANHGD010133391.1 coordinate 3,088, forward strand.
TTTTTCCCTTCAGTCTTTTGTTCCCGTTTTAAAATTAGCTAAGAAAAAGTCCATAACTCTATTTTAGCCAGATCACTCACCAGCTCAGTTTTTCTTCTTTCTCTCTCCAGCACTTCACTTAAGATCCTCTTCCCAGGTGGTTTCTGATCTTTAAACACGTCTCTTTTCGTTCGTGGACCTCCGTGGCTAAGGCAGCTTCTACAAGCCGTTCCCGGCGCCACCGGTCATGAACTCTCTGTCGGGTCTCAGGGGGGCTGCCAGCCCCACGACGGTGTCTCACTTCTTCCCCGCCCCTACAGGGCAGTTCTGACCTGGTTCTGGCTGAACCAGGTCCCCAGTGGCGTGGGTATCGGGATTTTCCGCAGAGCATGGAGAAACCCGTATCGCCACGGTTTTTAGGCCATGCCCTCTCCTCACATTGTAAAGTATAATCTGATTGTAAAAAGCAAAGAAGTTAGGATACTGATTTGTGTCCAGCCGGAAACTAAACTGAGAAATAGTTTCAAGACAAAATGCAATTAATTATACAATTCATTGCAAATAAATTTGGAATTTACTCTTTATATGCAAATAAATGTTTTAAAATAGAATAATTAGAATATGATAATGAAAATTTTTGTTGTTTATTGTCTTGAATAGTTTACTATGGTTCAAAAATATTTAAGAATTAGCTGTATCATAGACACAGTATCTCTTTTAGATGGATATGTCAAATTAATCTTTCCTCATTTTGTACTTCTATGCACATTTTTTTCAGGATCATGCATCCTTCCTGTATTATGTGGTAACACCATACCATGGTGGGAATGACCAAAATACACAGATCATAAGTAGGCTGCTGTAAGAAATCTGAGAAAACAAACATGTTCTTAAGTTCCAGCATATTGTGGTCAACCGCTTAGTTTCATTTAACTTTGATAAGGTTTCCCATATTTCGATTTATATGAGTAATTTTAAAATGTCACCCAGGCATCCTTTAATTATGACTGACCAGTTCTTTCTTACTACACTTCACTCATGTGTAGACTATGATAAGAAAAGGCATGTTGAACAGTCTGTTCTTAAGTTTCAAAACTTCTGTGTCAAATCCTTTTTTCTTTCTTTTTGATATTTTATTAACGTCTATTACAAAACAAAATACAAATAGAAATACAAATTGGAAACATTAAAGAAGTGCAAAAGGGGAGGGGAGAAAAGGAAAAAAATAGTGGGTTTTGGAATTGTACTAGGGCGGAGAGCTCCCTAATGCTATCCTGCCTCTCCTTTGACAAGGAGACCCTACACTGTAGGGAATCTATAATGGCTCCCAAATGGAGCAGAATGGTAGAGGGATCTAGGTGGCTTTTGACCAGGTTAATAGAAAACCCGTGGTGTCTCAGCGTCTGTATAGTTATATGGAGATGGCTCAGTGCTAGTTGTTTTCATGGAGCCTGAATTAGAATAATGTCCAGATAACACTGGACATGCACAGGTAACGCCAGTACATTTGTGAAGACACGAGGTGTGGAAGACCGACCGAAGGGAAGTGCCCTGTACTGGAAGTGCCTACCTGCATAGCAGAACCAGAGATACCGCTGATGGAGGCAAGAAAGTCCGCCTGGCGAACGCACCCAAGGATGGATTGGAGGGAATGTGTTTTGAACCATCAGTATTTTACATAACGGTTCAAATGCTTTAGATCTAGAATCACCCTCCATCCCCCGAGGTTTTGGGGACTACAAATAAAATGGAGTAGAACCCCTGCCCAATCTGATGTTGAGGCACCTGTTGGATGGCTCGAATGTCCAACAGGTGCTGAATCACAGAGTCCATAAGTTGTTACTTTGAGGGATCTCTGGAAACTGGGCACCTAATAAAAAACATCGGAGGAAGGGAGAGAAACTCCAGGGAGAGGCCGTAAGACAGTTTCCCTGACTCACCTGTCCTGGGTGATGTCCTCCCATCTGGAGGCATCGAGGGCCAGACCCCCGATCAGAGGGTCAGAGATCGGTTCACCTGGGGTGTCATGCGGGGTGACCTCCTCCACTCCGAATGGGCCATTTGAATTGTCTCCCCTGGGCGGATCTGTCCTGAAAGTGGTGCTGACTGGAGCTGTACTGACCTTGACTTCTGGAAAAGGACATGCTCTGGGGCACGAAAGCACCACTAGGAGTAGGGGGCAGATCTTATATTGCCTTTCTGGGAGAAGGTTGGCAAGACCTTCTTCTGATCCCTGAACTCGACCAAGATCAGGTCCAGGGCCTCACTGAAAAATTGCTGGCCCTTGAAGGGGGCAGATGCCAAATGCCACTTGTTGCGCATGTCTCCTTGCCACTGCCTTAACCACTGCATACATCTGGTCACCACGGATGCTGCTATAGCTTTTGATGCAAACTTAGACACCTGGAGAGTAGCGTCTGCCGAAAACTGGGTCGCAGCAATCAATTTAGTGATATCCTGCTGGGCCCTAAGGTCCAATGTAGGAATCAGCTCCTGAAACTGTCGTAGCCAAATGAGGGAAGAGCAGTTAAAGAAGGATGCTGTTGCAGACACCCTGACTGCCCAAGCAGCCGCCTGATGGGCCTTTTGGAGTGCTTGCTCTAAGCGTCTGTCTTCTGGGTGGAGAAACTCCTCCAGGAAAAATACCCTGGCATGGTGGTGTGTGAATGTAAGGCCGCCACGGAAGCATCAACAGATGGAACTTGCAAGATTTTTGATAATGCCACTGCTACATTGAAATACCAGTGGTCAGTGGAACTGGGAGACGGCCCAGAGGCCGGAGAGGATCAAAAGCGTTGGACCGAGTTGACAAACAATTGGGGAGCCGGGACCAAATCCTTCTCAGGCATCTGTTCAGCAAACAGGGAATCCATCTGATTCGGAAAGCAGCCGAGGAAGCTGGAGGGACGTTGATGCCTTGAAGAGCAGAGAGCTGAAAAGACCAGGTTGGAAGAGCGTGGAAGAGGTAGGTTGTTCCTGGGTGAAGCCCACATCCTCAGAAAGCTCCATGTATCCCTCCTCTTCCTACAAGATGGAGCGATCATCCTCCTAAGAGCCACATGAGTAATGGTTCAGACTCTCGCCACCGGTTGTCGACCTGGCTCGGACGCCCAACTGATAATCAAATTGTGGCCTCTCGAGCACCACAGAAGGAGGCCTGTTGAACTGGCTGAGCCCTGCTGCGATGTCTTGTTCTATGGCAGCGGCAGATATTATGGATTGGAAGTTTGCAGGATCCAGGTGGATCGTAGTCTCCTCAGCTGCTCTGTATTGCACTGGAGAGGAGATCACTGGAGCAGCCTCTGGATTGGGGACTGGCGGCGGGTCTTGAGGACCAAGGCCTGACCCAACTCCCCCACCCCCAGAGAAGCTTGTTGTAAAGAGCAATTTGCATGTTGTCAAGGGAAAGCTGCTGCCCCGATGAACCAGAAGGTGCCTTATCGATGTGGCAGGAGGAGGCCCTGGGAGCCGATGGTAGAGCTGCCCAAGCGGAAGATTGAGCAGATCTTTTGGATAGCCTTATCCTGCCTGCACTCATCACACTCCATGGCCTTGGATCTTGTAGATCTATTGGACCTCAAAGAATCCCTGGCATAGGCTGCCTTGGATGTACTAGGCTGGGGATAAGCCATGGGAGGAGGAGCTGACTTTGAGCACCTCTTGTCTGATCTGGGAGCGGAGGCCTCATTCATGGTGATGAAGATATGACCAAGGCCTGACAAAATGGCCACTGATGCTGTTGGAGACTGTCAAAATGGCCACTGGGCCGATTTGCATGTCAGGTTCCAAGTAGCATCCAAAATTAAATCAGACTCCAAGGCAAAGTATTCCAATTTATTAACAGAGCCATGTTGGCACATCTGGGTGAAACCTGAATTGAACTCTCCCGGGTTTCACCACCCAGTTGAAAGTTCAAGTCCTTGCCCCCACAATTCCATTACATTGTCCAATCTTCTATTGCCATGCTGGCAGAATCCACCCATCTCCTTCTGTGCAGGTGCAGAGGTGGAGAAACAAAGGATGACTTTGGCTTTCTAGAAATAATTTGTTAAGACTACATACTAACAACTTCATGCAATCCCCCCTCCCATTTTCCTACAGTAGAAAATGCATAGTAGAATCATATAAAGTGTGGCAGACCCAAGCTCCCAAATAAAATGGCTTCGGCTTGTTATTGCGGCTTAAAAAATGGCCACCTGTCAAAGCAAGGCTGGAGGCAGCTGACAAAATCGCCACCAGAGCAGAATGAGCCTCTAGGAGCTCCCAAATGACTGCTCAGCCCAAATGGATTGCAGGTCATTTTGGGCTTCTCAGTGAGGAAAAGTCAGATCAACCACGCTGTATTTTCTGCCTCACTGCGGACAGCAGACAGTCGGCACGTCCGGAGCCAAATCGCACCGAACAGGAGGAAGCCAAAGGTCTGCAATAGAAGCAATTGGCTGGTCGATTGTTAATGTCGCATGAGCATGAGGCTTCAGTGACAGACTCCCTCCTCGGCAGCTCAGGCAAATTCAATGGGGGGTGGGAAGATCTTCCCACTTTCGCAGGGAAAAAACAAGCAGCAAACAGGGTTAGAACCCTTCATGGCCAAGGTGCTTGGATCCTGTGACCACGCTGGGCTAGCTAACGGTTTTGATGGGAGTCCAGAGCACAGCCTCTTCTCCGTAGTGGGTGGAGCTAGCCTCCAAGGATGGGAAGACACTGCCCTTTAGCCAATCAGGACCGAGTCTGAGGTATAAAAGGTTGCCCCTGATGGACACACTCCCTCTTTAGACTCGGTCCTAGCCAAATAGGACAGTGTTTTCCCATCCCTAGTGGGACTTCACCAGCTACGGAGAATTAAATTCCATCAAATTCGCAGTTTTCTTCATCGTGATACCATCTACTATATGCGAGTGACCTTCCCCAAGTGACAGCTGTCACTGTCAGGTTGAGGGAGCGACAGGCTGCGGCCTGCTCACATAAGTGCCTCTAGCCTACTACAACAGACTTGCCACCTTGGCTGTTGTGGCCCCAGCCCCTTGGGTACCATCGGCACCATTATCGGGCGTTGGGGCTGGCTAAAACAGGGAGAGAGGTACTTGGATCTGTCAAGCTACAAGCCGCAGAAGCTCTCGTGCTTGAGCGGCCATCGTTCCTCTCCCTCCGGCAAGGGGGGGCATTCCCCTCTGTAGGCTGGTGTGGCACTGATTAACGGGTCACTGGTGGCCTGGTGTTTGTCAATTGGGCCTCTACTGTTGCCTCAGAGTGTGAATCACCTGAATCACCTTTTTCGGCGTGAAAAACCGTTATCTGAGAGGTCTCGGCGCTGACGTCACCGGATCCTCCGATTGGCTGTCGGTTCGGCGCCACCCCATCTGTTGTCGGGTCTCTGAGCAGCAAGGGATTACCGCCCACCCACGCCTCCCAGCATCGTCAGTGATGTCACCTACTACATTACAGGAGGGCTTTCCCCAGGAGCCGAAGGCGTTCCCGACTGCTAGCCACTTCTTGGTCTTCGTGCAGCCGCAGAAGAGCACTGATCTGCCGGCGACCTGCGCAGCCGCCCCTGAGCGCAGCCTCACAGCTGAGAATGCAGACACACCCCTGCTAGCTCCGGGCAGCTTCAACACTCTCATTGCCAGCATTTAATCCCCTTGCCTTCTCGGTTTGCAGTTCTCTGGGATCGCAACTCTGGGCACATGGCTGACAAAGGGGAAGGGGTCCCGAACAGCAAGCCAAGGGGTTGCATTCATGGCCCACGGGGATCGGTCCCCTCATGAAAAACAACCGGCTCAGGCAAAACATGCCCAGGCGGGGGTGGCAGCTCCTTCTGGAAGCGCTGTGACTGTGGGAAAGAATCCAACACCTACTGGAGATGGGTCCCAACTGCTGGACAGCTCTAGGTCCTCCCACCAGGCCAGGCAAGAGGGATGCAGCACCCCAGGGCCCCCCCTAGAGCAGAGAACTCAAGGTGGTCACCATTATAAGTCACCTGGTCACAGATCTAGTGATGCTCTATGCCTGGACAACGCTGATCTCTGTCTTCCCCAGGTGGATGTCTGGGGCTCCTCCAGCCAGGGCCAGCAACCTGGTTTGCTGCAGGAGTTGAGCCACCCCACCTGTGACCCATTGGAGGACCTGGTGGTTCAGGACAGGATAAACCAGGCAATTAAAGCTGGCATCGAGGCTGGCATGAGATCAATGCCTGGAACTAGCCAGGGCCAATCATCCTGGGGTCTGCAGCCAATAGTATATGATTCCCCTGAGATTCATCAGCCATTGGGGGATTACTTGCAGGGGGCTGGCTCTCCCCAAGGTTCCCTGGATGACCTAGAGGGATCAGAAGTAGCTTTAGTATCTGAGGGGGCTCCCATCGAGGACACTGAGGAGTTCCAACTGTCAGAAGATGAGGATCTGGCCCCTCCAGCTCCACAGTCCACGGGTCTATTCCACCCAGGTCTGTTTAGGTCTCTGCTTCATAAGGAGAGGGCGTCAGCGAACTTACCAGTAGCAACACCTACTGCCTCCAAGGAGGCATCGCAGGTGGATCTGCTCTTCCAGGAGACCACCTCCCAAGCGGATGTCATCCCCATGCCTCCACTTTTTGTTGATGCCGTTCTAAAACAATGGCAAACCCCAGTCTCTGGGCCATTGCCCAATACACTTGACAAAAAAAATTTCAATGTGGCACAGCCATTTGGCCAGCATTTAGTCATACCTCCGGTAGATGCACCCGTGCTCGCATTATACACAAACACTCAGATGCCTGGGGACTCGGAGGAACTATTGTGGCCAGAAGATCGGCGCACTGAGATCGCCCTCCAGAGGTCTCATCAGGCCACTTCTTGGGCTGTCAGGGCTTCTGTCACCGCCTCTTTTTTCGCAAGGTCTTCCATTAAGTGGCTGCACACTCTGCAGGAACACCTGCCGCTGGCAGACACCAGGGCACACAAAGACATCAACAAACTGATAGCAGCCGCCCAATTTACATCGGACGCAACTCTGCAGGCAGCCTGGTTCGCCTCCCGGGCCATGGGTTCAACTATAGTGGCCCGCAGGATGCATTGGCTCCACAGCTGGCCCGCTGACGCGCGTCATAAATGGCGCCTAGCATCATCCCCCATTGCCGGTCAGTCTCTCTTTGGTCCCTCTCTAGACCTAATTCTGGTAGAATCTAGAGACAAAAAGAAGGTGCTCCCTTCATGCACCAGGAAGGGGAACTCTAAGACGACCCCCTTTTCCAGGCGAGGTTCCTGGGGTTTCGACCAGTCTTACAGTTGCTATCAGGGCCATTACAAGAGTCAAGTTGGGGTGGGGCAGTCGAACAATTGACAGCGCAATCCCATGGATCGTCCATTCAGACCCAACCAGTACCGACGGCCCTTTCGAGGGACCGGCGGTCGCCCCTTCTGTCGTAACAAGTAACTCGACAATGGTCCCTCCCATTGGGGGTCGACTGGCTTTATACGCCAGCCAATGGGGGGAGATAACTAATGATACCTGGGTTAGGGAGACCCTAACATATGGCCTGACACTAGAATTTATCTCAACCCCCTGAGGTTTTTCCTTCAATGCCCCTGTCATCCAATAGCACCAAAAGGGTCCTCGTGAACGACACGATCAGGCATCTCCTGGAAATCAGAGCCATACAGAAGGTGCCCAAGGACCAACAGGGGCAGGGGTTCTACTCCATTTTGTTTGTCGTGCCCAAAGCCTCGGGCGGGTGGAGAGCCATTCTTGATTTTAAAAGGTTAAATAAATTCATTGTCTATCACAAATTTAAGATGCATACCTGCAGTCCATTCTAGAGGGGATCAACCAGGGGGACTATTTGACGTCTATTGACCTCACGGAGGCCTACTTCCACGTTCCTATCAAGGAAACCCACCGTCAATTCTTGAGGTTTTCCTATGCAGGGGTGCATTACCAGTACAGGAAGCTACCATTTGGCCTCTCGTCAGCACCCAGTGTGTTCACCAAAATCCTTGCCTGTCTGGCAGCCCACCTCCATTCCATTCCGGTCAGGGGCCAGTGTTACCTGGATGACATCCTCATCCAGTCCTCCTCTCCATCCCAGGCAGAGCGGGATGTTCAGGTAGTACTGGAAACGCTTCAGTGGCATGGGTTTCTGGTGAACAAGGGGAAGAGTCACCTTACCCTTTCCACTCGATTGACCCATCTAGGGGCCATCATTGACTCTCTGGAGTGCACGGTGTTACTTTCCCAGGAGAGGAGGGAGGACCTGTCAAACCTGGTACTCCAAGTCCAGGGACTATCCAGGGTTCCTCTTCTATTGTTATCCTCTCTCCTGGGAAAAATGATTTTGGCCATTCACATTACCCCTTGGGCACAGCTGCACTCCAGAGACCTACAATGGTTTCTTCTGCCATTCCAGTGGGCCGGACGCAGCAGCTCATCGGCCAGGGTCCAGGTGCCAGCATTCATCAGAAGATCCCTACAGTGGTGGACATCCTCAGCACTCCACAAAGGGTCCCTGTTCCTGGAACCACAAAGGATAACGCTGACCACGGATGCAAGCACGGTGGGCTGGGGGGCTCACCTCCACTCAGAGATGGTACAGGGCACTTGGTCTCCAGAAGAGACGGGTCTCCATATCAACCTGCTAGAACTCAGGGCCATGTTCTTAGCACTTCAGGCCTTCTTGCCCCTCCTATCG
>JANHGD010140028.1:0-11656 GCA_027560375.1 Imantodes cenchoa
CCAACACTGGAAGTTTTTAAGAAGATGTTGGATAACCATTTGTCTGAAGTAGTGTAGGGTTTCCTGCCTAAGCAGCGGGTTGGACTAGAAGACCTCCAAGGTGCCTTCCAACTCTGTTATTCTGTTTTCTGTTTTTCTGCATGTCCATCATTACAAATTCAAAATGTCAGTAAATAGCAACATAAAGGGATAACATAGTCATAACTGCAGATTTTTTGTCCGTATATGTAACTCAGATCATTTTAGAAATATAGATAATAAAATGTAACAATTACAAATATATTGCCTTTCTGGAAATTATTGAAAGTACAGGGGTGTTTTTTTTCCCAACAAAGAATGTTGTCATCTATTGGTTTCATTTTTTATCATTTCTCACCTACCGGTATTATATTTTATGGTAGCTTTCTTACATACAGTATATATTTCTTTTTGTTTTATTCCATGGATGTTTTAATGCAATTCGATAAGACCGTAAGCTACCAAAAGTCTTTTTTGACTGCATTAGGAAGAACCTAAGTAAATTAATGCATATATTCATCTTTTTCATGATGCATGAAATTGTATAAGATTTTGCTATATATATATTGGAGGGCCAGCACATTGTAACATTGTACCAGATCTTTTAAAGTGATGTATATACTTTGAGCATGTGAACATAATGCGTGGAAAAGGGAGATTTTTTTTCGAAAATAGAAAAGATAGGCACAGAAGATTGTAATTAATATTGCCAGAGCCAGGTAATGCTAAAAAAGAAAGATTCAGTTGCTCTAGGAACAAAATGTCGGCCATATTGTACTTGGCATCAAGGTCTCTGAGTCAGTTCCACTTGTCATTGATTCTTTATACCATTAGGGGGTAATCTAACGTGAGGCCCTGCTAAGTGAATATTTGTACTTCTGTTAAGTATCCTGAAATTGTGATTAACTCACTAGCAAGCTGCAATGCAGGTACTATTATTGTTTTGAAGTCCTTGGCACTACATTATAGGGGGTGGGAGACAGAAAGCATATTGTTTATTATAGAGTTCTTTTTTCCACCTGGATGCTTACCATTCACAGCCACAGGATTCTCTCTATTTCTGAAAGGACCACAAGTCAATGCTCTTTGGATGATGTGTTCCTAGGGTAGCAATCAGGCTAATAATCCACTGTATTCCTTGCTTTTCCCTTCACAATAGCATCTATTAGCACTTGTACTTTAACTACTTGTTTGAAGTGAAACTGAAGATACTGTAATTAGCACTGTAACATCCACGTTTATATTAAGACTTGAATGTGATGGGGGAAATAATATAACTTCTTTACTTTATCCCCAAGGTACAATTTTCAGCAGGAGCACCTGCTCCCAGGACAGAGGAATTCCCAGTGATGCCAAGGCAAGTTAAATAATACACCGGAAATTTATTTAAGACATTTTTAATAAAGCAAGAACGTAGAATGGGTGTGTGTTGTGTATACTACAAATGGAAATGTTTAATAACAAAGCTAAAAATATCCTGGCAATCTCAAATATTATAGCAATTTTTTGACACTTTGACGTTTTTTCTTGCTTTGTCTTGATCTAGATAACCAGTGATTGATCCTTTGATTTCATCACTGAATAACGTTTTTACAATTGTTCCATTGGCAGTTTCCCTTCTCAAAAAAAAGTCTTTAAATATTGTTTTACTTCTAATCATAATCCAGTCTGAATATCTGGATGATTGTGTGACAGACCACAATAATAATAACAATTCCTAACAATAACAACCATCAAACATCCACATCTGCCTATCCCAGGTCCTTGGAAAGGACTCGATAAGTAGATAAAAATACCAAATCAGGTCTAAACATCTGGCTGATTATGTGATGAACCATATAATAATATAGCAACAATGGTGCAATAAATACCTTTTGCCTGCAAGCAAGAACTGGTGGGAAGTTCTCGCAAAATAGACAAAAGTCGTAAAAAATGAATAAGCTAAAATCTCTGGAATATAACACCCAAGAGTTAACAATTATTGGTAATAAAGACAAAAAAAAAGTGGATAGTGGATGGCAATACCTGGAGACAGCAGAATAGAAGAGGAAGAACTAGAGAAAATGACAAAATACAGATGACAAATAAAATAGATGACTGTGGCAAATAAAGCAAAGGTAATAGTAATAGGCACCTTGGGTGCAATCTCATCTGGACCACCATTTGAACGCCATCAGCATTGACAAAATCATCATCAGTCAATTGCAAAAGACAGCTTTACTTGGAACTGCTTACATCCTATGACAATAGCTTTAACACCATGAAATAACTTCTATCTATCCCAGGTCTTGAGTAAGACTCAGTAGGTAGATAAAAATGACCAATCCATTTTAAACTTCTCGTTGACTAGCCAACAAATCATTATAATAATAATCCCCCAGGGAGGCACTACCTTGATGTGGTTGTGGGACTTGCATGCTCTGAGGAAGATGAGAGCTATGCCAGAGGTTCAACCATATGGACAGAACTCATCAGGAAAGCCAGATGAAGAGTGACTCCCCAATATGGCAAGATGTAATTTACTGAAATCATACCAGATTGGGTTTCCATGTCAACAAGGACTGTGCTACATGTTGGAGTTCCTGGATATCTGATGACAAGTGACCTACAGAACTCCGACATCTGGAGGAGCATCCTGGGACAGCAGCTTCAAAGCTCATAAAGATATAAATATTGAAAACAAAGAGGTAATGTTCTGCTATTACAAATTAAGCCCAATAAGAAGATATCTGAAAAGAATGCACCAGTTCTGGAAGCGACAACATCCAGAATCCAAAATTACAGAACAAAGGCTAGTAGATCAACATTGATTTATAAAATGAAATAAAGTATTCACAGAAGCAAACTTGGAAGGACCACAAAGGTCTACCTAGGGCAAAGAAATCAAAGCCTTGCCAGTAGTAGCTCAGACTGTAGAGCTAAAGCAGGAGGAGTTGGAAATAGAGGAATCCAGCAGAGATATAGAATTGTTTTCATTTGGAAACCTGTCACCCTCTCCCCTGCCTCAGAAAGAACAAAGCCTTCCAAATAAAGAAGTAGAAGAATTGAAACAAAGAATAACAGTACAAGAAGTCAACACAGCTATTTAAGTTGTTTTCATTCTCAAACCAGACATCATCCCTTCTGCCTTCTCCTCAGAAACAACATTAACTAAAAAAGAAGAACTGAAACAAAGAATACCTGAGCATACAAAACAGCATGAAAACAACAGAACAAGGTTCCCTGGGTTGAAGTTTGTTCCAAAGAAAGAGTCAGCAGAAGTAATTAAACATACCATTACTATAATATCAAATATAAGCATCAGCTCATTGCAAGAAACAAAACAACTAATGTAAAGCATGACTGCAGTTATAATTGAATAAATGGGATGCTAAATCAGCCAAACAACAACAACAACCAAGTAGTGTGTCATCTAAATCAGGGGTCGGCAACCTTAAACACTCAAAGAGCCATTTGTGCCTGTTTCCCACAGAAAAGAAAACACCGGGAGCCACAAAACCCTTTTGATATCTAAAATGACGAGAACACTGCATATATCATTGTTTACTTTTATGCTGTGTATAAACAAACTATAGTGTGTTGCATTTATGAAATCAATGACCTGCTACAGAGAAAACACATTTTTATTTCTGCATGCAACAAAAATATTTTGAACTCAGGAAAAAAAAAGATGAGTTGAAAAGCTCAATAAATCACGTGCCAGTGGGTGTCGCACTTTGGCGGTTGTGATGCATATTTTGAGCGATGGAGCCGCAGCAGAGGGATGAAAGAGCCACACGTGGCTCCAGAGCCGTGGGTTGCAGACCCCTGGTCTAAGTCTTCAGTGAAATGTGAAAGGATAAAGATGAGAAAGAGCTGATATACTGGATATACTGAATATGCATTTCTTCCATTGAGGAGCACATGTCTGTTTTTATATATTACTGCCATCCTCATAGATTCCATTGTGAGATCAGAATACAAAATCTACTTTCAGATATCATTCCTGCAGAGAACTAAATCTAGCCCTGGCATCAGCATTCAGTTTTGATAGAAGGCAAAAGAGAGAACTCCCAAAGGTGGTGGTGCTTCTTTCCCCTCCCCCCAAAAGACAAGTGGCCTTTGTTTCTCCTTGAAGACCTTTCACTTCTTATCAAAGAAGCTTCTTCAGAACTTCTTCAGAACTGAAGAAGCTTCTTGGAGGAGAAGCGAAACATCCTCAGTGAAAAACAAAGTCCACTTGCCTTTTGAAAAAGCACCTTTGGGACAACCGTGACCTGGATAACTGAGAATCTCCATAGACCAGGGGTCTGCAACCTGCAGCTCCGGAGCCACATGTGGCTCTTTGAGCCCTCTGCTGTGGCTCCCTGTCGGGTGATCCCATCACTGACTGGCCCTGCCCCTGCCCCTCACTCCCAGTCACTCCTTGCCTAGCCTGAGAAGGTAAGGGCAACAGTGAGGGATGAGAGGGAGATACACACACGCGCGCGCGCACACACACACACACACAGATACAGAGAGAGGGAGAGGGAGAGAGAGGTGGGGAAAGAGAGAGAGATACACAGAGAGATACAGAGGGAGAGGGAGAGGGAGGGAGGGGGTTCAAAGGATTTTGTGGCTCCCTGTGTTTTTTAACAACCAGTTGTCTGCCCTGCTGGGTAGGCGTGGCTGAGGGTGTCATGTGACTGGGTGGGAGTGAGTGACATTGAGTTGGCCACACCCATCCAGGTTTTGTGGCTCCTGGTGTTTTCTGTGGGAAATGGGTCCAAATGGCTCTTTGAGTGTTTAAGGGGTTAAACACTCAAAGACTCCTGTCTTAGACAAAATGTAAAACAACCTTAATGGTATAGAAAAAGCAGGAGAAGAACCTATCTCTCTCAGGGCATGTAAATTCTACTCTTGGATTGAAAGGCACTGTTCTGTTCTGACCTAGGCTTACCTAGAAAGCATGAAGCAAAGTCTTAGTCCTGGCAAAACCTCTTTTATTTACACGACTGTGAATTCCTTTCATTCACAGTCTGCAAGGCTTGGCAAACAGTCTTTCAGAGGAATATTTATCAACACCTACCTCATCTCACTTGGAACGCTGCCAGAGAACTAATTTCCAAACGCAGGGCAAGACAAACCTTGGCTTGGAGTCACAAGGAGATCTTTTTTTACTCTTGAAACAACCGAATAAACTAATTGCTTCCTGCAAAAGCCCACATCCCGTTCGCTCCTCTTTTATTGCTTATGGGAGGGGCCAATCATATCCAATGTGTGGCCTTACTCCCAAGTCGACCCTGCTTTCTTAATTGTTCTTTTTCTTCTGGCAGCTCTGCGCATGTGCACACTGGGAATAGGCTCCAGCTGTTCCTCTGCCTCGCTGATGTCTGACTCCAGAGGCAGCTGATAACTACCAAACTGCCTTGGCTTACTTTCTGCCTCCCATGCAGAGCCTTCCCCAGATTCCAGGACTGGCCCATGTTGCTCCCCAACCTCCTCACTGTCCGAATCTGCTGCCAGCTGTGCTGACTGCTGGCAGGCCACAACATATTCGAAAGATTAAAAATCTCCTTTAGAATGGTAGAATGTATAGGTAGATGGCTCTTGTAAAACATCTGCTTCAATCACCCACTTAAGGCAGGAATTCACTAACCAACCTTGACGTGTCCTGTAGTTTGAAAACTTCCAATGAGAGGGAGTCCACCCCTGATTTAGGCAGGTTTTTCCCCCCCATTTTAACCTTCACCATACATCGTGTGGTGTTCAAAAGTGGGCATAATAATGAAGTATAATCAACTTGTTTTTTCACCCTATTTCTGCTTTATTTTTTTCTTTTTGTATATGTATGTTATGTGTAAATTTTTAATAATTATACTTAATAAAAATTATTTAAAAAACAAATAATGAAGTATAATAAATTTATTGCTCCCGTCTTTTGAACCCAATAGTTTTCTTAACAAAGCCCAAGACTGTATTAGCTTTTTTCGTTGTTGCATCACACTGCTTGTTCATGATGGTGATATGCTAGAATTCCTAAATCCTCACATATACTGCTTATCAAGTCAGGTCCTTTCAATCTGTGGTTTTGGTTTTTTTTTTTCTATTCAGATACAGGACCATTTATTTGTCACAGTTGAGCACTCTACAATATTGCATTTTATCCAATGAGCAACCTTGTCAAGATCATTTTAAGTTGTGCTTTTATTCCTTAAATTATTATATGTAAGTCTGATGACCTTACCTTCTATACCATTCTCTAGGTCATTTATAAAGATGTTAAATAGCAGTGAGATGAGTATGGATCCTTGGGGGACCTCATGTATTACAGTACTGTCCTCCAAGACAATGCTAAATCATTTATTAATGGCGTTTTGGTGTTATATTACTGTATTGTCTAACTTGTTATCATGAAAAACCTTCCCACTTTAATGGGATCAAGAAACATTACATCTATATTAATCCTTTTGTCTGTCACTCTTGTCACTCTACTCCCCCCTTCTTCCCAAAAGAGAAAGTTTGTTCTTGACTTCTTGAAGTAGGATAATAAATTTGGAAGGCAATAATGTGAAATGTAGTCAAACTCCAGAACAAGAAACGTCTAATTTGTTTCCGGAACTCTGCAGTGCATATAAAAATGAATAGTCAATAACATGGCAGAGAAATGTCACAGACTGGCTCAATGTATATAAACTGATACCATGAAAAATAAACAATTTATAAATATTGATTTTGCCTTTGGACAAACGAAAGGAAAAGCATTTGTTTAGTTTTAATAGCGACAAGATATTTTTGCTGGGAAAATATTGGAAAATGCCACTAAAGTCAAAATGGATGTTAAGTTGAAAGTTGTTCAAAACACCATAATGTAATTTTTAGAAACTGTGTTCCAAATCAATATTTCAGAAATTCCTTTTAAGTGTTTTAATATCTAAAATATCATGAGTAAGGATATATGTAGTAAACTTTAAATGAACCATAATTAAAAATATATGGATCTTTTTCTAACATATATTACATTCAGAAGACACTTGAGGCGGCTATAAAAATCTGAGTTGAAGATATTTTAGAGTTTTAATCTAGAGAAATAATGTTAATCACAGTACTGTGATCTGCAGTACTGTAATTGAGCCAAGTGGTAGCAGATAGCTAACCTTCACTGGTCCTGAAACCTAAGAGGAGTCAGCTGGGTTAGTACTTGGATTGGGAAACTGGTTGGGAACCTAGTAATATTGCTATAGTATGAATTTTTTTTAAAAAATCCAGAAGAAGGCAATGACAATCCATTTTAGTAACTTTGCCAAGAAAATTCTGTAGGTACAAAGTTGGGATTGATATTTTATCTCTTTTTAAACATCAGCCTTAATTTACTAATGGTCTGTATTTATAATTAGCAATGTTTTAACTGTCTTGATTTGAAATAGAATATGTTTCTCCTGTGCACTGTTTGGAGAATCCAAGCATGGGTTATCAATTCGTCTGATTGGCCAGGGATTGAGTTGTAATTTCTCTTCCTCTGTCCGAGCTCCAGTTTTTTTTTAACTCAGTTGGCCTAGAGGCATATAGATTGAGTTGCTCCTAATAATTATTATTGTTGACTTATTTGGATTCAATTGAATTTAATCAGATTTAATTGGAAACTGAAAATTGAAAGTAAATTGATTTGGCTGGAAAGTGACTGGGGCGTTGGTGCGAAGCTTTTGCCTCCGCGCCCAGCGAGGCGCTGGGATTGCCTTATAAACCACCATTGCCACGTATTGGCTTACAGGGCAGGCACAGCAGAAGAAACTGCAGCACAATGAAATTTGCTTTTGAGAACCCGAGGCTTGTTCCGGCATCAACTGGCTGCTCAGAACTTCGGTTTTCGAGTGACGCTGTGCTGAACGGCTCGCTGATAGCGGCCATTTTGTGGGTGTTTTTTTCCTGCAGCTCCGATCGGCTCGAAGCCCAGGAAGGGCGTGGCGAGCTTAATGGAGAGCAGTTAGGCTTCAATAGCCTTGCTAACGACTGAAGCTTTGATCTGAAATCTTCCAGCCTTTGTTTCCAGACAAGCAGCTATATTCCGGTTTGCAGACATGAGGCATTGAGTGCTTGCAGGCATAAGTAACTGTATTGCTGATCTCGCGCCAAAATCTCTGCTGCAGTAGTTTGCACTTGCCCAGCTCTGGATTCCAAGTCATCAGCATGGTGCCATTTCTAATTGTCGTGAGGAGCAGTGAGCACTACTGTCTCCTAATAGGGATAAGATCCTGTGATTGTGAGCTGGAAGGGTGAGTCACCATTATTTCAGCAGCACTTAGAATCCCTTCTCTCAGCCATAATATCAGCAGTAGCTCTGCTGATTCTTCCCACTCTTAAAGGATGGATGAATGTTCCCAGCCCAAAAGGGCTAGAAAAGGGGGTAGATGGCCCTTCTACTAGGTCCAAATCCTCTCATTCCAAATCCAGATAATCTGCTTCTGATAAGGATGCCCTTAGAAGACAAAGGGCTTTGGAGAAGCAGTTTGCAAAAGCTCAAAAGCAGACTCAGCTTGCAAGATGTTCTGAAGGTGCTTCTGCATCTTGTATGCCCTTGCCTATAGAGATTTCATCTCAGCCCCAAGTGGAAGACCAGCTGGCATGGTCGCCTAATGTTCTGCCTGATCCTCAAGCCATTTCTCTGGCTCCTATTCAAGGTGAAGACTTTCAGGCCTCTGGTTTTTCAGCTTCTGTGTCACAGGCTGGGGCTTCAGTAAGGCCATCTGCTCCTTCAGCCCCTTCACCCCTACAACAGCGGGGCTCCACCCATTAGAGCTCCCAGACCAAGGGTTGCCTATTGAGCTCAATAATGCTATTTTCAATATCATCGCTATGGGTATAGGTGCAGCTCTGGCCCAAAGGGGCTTACTAGGACAAGGGCCTAGAATTCCTCCTCAAACCTATTCTCAAGGCAGAGATTATACGAGAAAATATTGTTCCCTGACTCCATCTAGGCATGTTGTAGCCTCTCGTGGGGAGGAGGAAGAAAATTTGGAGGAATTTAATTTTTCTGAGGATGAGGGAACTTCTCCAGGTAAACCCTCCTATTTTGGCCTTTTTAATCCAGCCCAGTTTAGCACATTGCTGTTTAAGACCACAGCTACTGCTAACTTAAGTGGCACAGTTCCCTCAGCGGGTCGTCCTGTGGCTCCTCAGGACCTTTCCGCCACCCTGTTTTCAGAGCAGGTTTCCAAATTGGAGGTAGTTCCTTCACCACCATTTTTGTGGATTTAATTACAAGACAGTGGGAACGTCCAGGGTCAGTACTGGCCCCTAGTGGCATGCATAAGTGCATGTATTCCACTGAACAGGAATTAGAGGAGCTTTTGCAGCTTCCAGTCATAGATGCTCCTCTAGCCAGTTTGGCTTCATCAGCTCTCCTCCCTTCTGACACAGCAAAGGGACTAAAGGCTGAAGACAGGAAAGCAGAGCTGTCTGCTCACAAGACTCATCAGGCGGCTGCTTAGGCTATTAGATCAGCCACAGCAGTATCATTTTTTTCCACGACTTCTCTTTTATGGCTGCATCAGATGCAGGCCAGGGCCTCAGGTTGCAGCAGGATATTCACAAATTAATAGCTGTGGTTGAATATTCAACAGATGCCGCTATGACCATCAATGCTGCTAAATTTGTTTCCAGGGCCCTGGCTTCAAATAGCGCCTCCAGATGTCTCTTGTGGCTTTTCCAGTGGCAAGCCAACGGTCAATGTCAAATCCAAATGGAGACTAGCTTTGGCTCCCTTTAAGGATCGCCAGCTTTTTGGAGATGTGTTAGACCTGATCTTAGTGGAAGGGAAGTTCAGGATCTGTCAGTTGTCCTATATCCGCTGAATGTAGGACAACTGACAGATCCTATCTGTGATCTGTCAGTTGTCCTACAAGCCCTCACAGCGTCTCCTTTCAAGCCCCTCCACTCAACTAGTCTCAGATTGTTGACTTTCAAGGTTGTAATTCTAGTAGCAATCACTTCAGCTTGCAGAATTTCAGAGCTAGCAGCCCTGTCGTTTCATCAAGACTTAGGTATATTTCACGCCGACAGAGTGATCTTTCAGTTAGTTCCAATGTTTGTGCCGAAGGTCACTACATTGTTCCACAGGACTCAGGAAGTGATCCTCCTGGATTTTTGCCCGAATTCTAGACATCCAAGTGAAAGGTTGGCATACTTTGGACGTTACGCAGATATATTAAGCGGACAGCGCAGTTCAGACAATCGGAGATGCTCTTTGTGTCCTTTCAACCCAGGACAATGGGCAGGAAGGGGTCACCATCAACCTTAGGATGTTGGCTGAAGGCTTGAATCACGCTGGCCTATGAGTGTCAGGCCAGACCTGCTCTTCCACATATAACAGCATACTGAACCAGAAGTGCGGCCACCATAGTGGCATGGGCTACTTCTCTATCCTTGAGATTTTCAGGGCAGCCACATGGGTTTCGCCATCACCGTTTGTGAGAAATTACAAGCTTGACATGTTTGACTCGGTGGAGTCAAGTGCTGCAATGGGTTCTACCTGCCAAGGGGACCCTGGACCAATCTGTTTCCCGCCCAACATCGATTTAGCTTGGATATATCCCATGCTTGGACTCTCCAAGCAGCACACAGGAGAAGGAACGTTGTCTTGCCTGAATGTTGCTTCTATGTGCACTGCAGGAGAATCTAATCCCACCCTGGTTCTGGTATGGTCCTGGCTCCAGGAGTGGTCGCTGTATCAGATGGACTACGTCTTCTCCAGATCCGGGTCTTCATTGAAAAAACTGGAGCTTGGCCCGAGGAAGAGGCATGGCCAAAGAAATTACAACTCAGTCCCTGGCCAAATCAGACGAATTTATAACCCATGCTTGGACTCTCCCACAGCACACATAGAAGCAATGTTCAGGTAAGACAACATTCCTTCTCTCTATGTTTTTAATGTTTACATCTCATTTAGGTAAAGGTAAAGGTTCCTCTCGCACATACTGTATGTGCTAGTTGTTCCCAACTCTAGGGGGCAGTGCTCATCTCCGTTTCAAAGCTGAAGAGCTAGCGCTGTCCGAAGACATCTCTGTGGTCATGTGGCTGACATGACTAAATGTCAAAGGCACACGGAACGCTGTTACCTTCCAACCAAAGTTGGTCCCTATTTTTCTTCTTGCATTTTTTACGTGCTTTCGAACTGCTAGGTCCTAGGTCGGCAACCTGCGGCTCCGGAGCCACTCTCCTGCGGCTCCCTGGACCTGGACAGCATGCAAGGCCGGTGGGGGTGTGTGGAGCCACCACCACCACCAGCCTTGCATGGTGCCGCCGCCGCGGCAGCACCCCCCGCACCGGCCTCGGATGCTGCTCGCCCAGCCTTCTACTCCGCTCCGGGATCGGGTGGTCTAGGTGGGCGGAGCGATGCCGCGGCGTCAGCATGCGAGGCCAGTGGGGGAGTGGAGCCACCACCACCCCCGGCCTCGCAAGCTGCCACCGCGGTGTCGCTCCGCCCGCCATGGCCGGCCGGAGCGGGACACGTGGCTGCAGCCTCGGCTTCCTGCGCTTCCTCTGTGCCTGTGCTTGGGACGGCGGTGAGTGGTTGGCGGGGAGGGACCCTCTTCCCTTCTCCCTCTCCTTCCTCCCTCCCTCCCTCTTCTCTTCTTCCTCCCTCCCTCTTCTGTCCTTCCTTCCCTCCCTCCTTCCTTCTTTC
>JANHGD010140391.1:0-11652 GCA_027560375.1 Imantodes cenchoa
GCAAAATACGCAGAATAACTGGAGTGTGAACCAGTTGCTTCTTTTATCCCTCAAATTAATGCCGAGCAGGAAAATGTGGCTGGGAGACGTTCCTCTCCTGCCATTTTGCTGCTCAAGAACGCTCATTTCATGCCTCTTCTGAGTTTGAGAGATTTCCTGGTTGGGCGTTTGGTGTTTTTACCAACGGGCCCAGGTGCTGCTCAGCGAAAGACTGAATCCATCTCCAGTCATGCTCAATTTCCCTTCTTTCAAATGGATTTTCCCTTGGAGAGCAAAGGGCTTTTGTAACAGAGAGCAGGATGGATAAGATTTTAAATAAACACACACCGCACGAAAAAATAGACTCGATGCGGCCATCTATACATGCCTCGATCCAGGGGTGAAATGCAACCGCTTCGGGCGTACCGGTAGCGGCGGCTGCTGGTGGTTTGGAGAACTGGTAGTGGCGGCAGCGCGAGGCTCTGCCCACCCGCCTGGACGTTGCCATTTTCTTTTCTTTAACCCTCTGCACATGCGCAAAGCCTACTGTGAATGCGCAGAAGGGGAAAAATGTGGGTGCAACAGTGAGAGACACACGGGAGTGGAGCGAGCACGCGCTTCTGAACTGGTGGGGAACTTAGGTAGATTTCACCGCTGCCGCAATCTGCTGTGGCCGTTTGTCGGATTGTGGGAAGCCAAGCGTGGTATTTTCAGACTGAAAAGAAAACAGCAGATGGTGTGCAGCTAGCCCTTAACTTACGACACCTCGTTTAGTGACCTTTCAAAGTTAGCACTGAAAAACTTGCAGCATCCTTCCCGTGGTTACATGATCAAAATTCAGACGCTTGGCAACTGACTCATAGTTACGATGGTCACCCTGTCCCCGGGGGTCACCTTTTGTGACCTTCTGACCAGCAAAGTCAACGGGGAAGCCGGATTCACTTAACAACCACAGTGGTTCACTTAACCACCGTGGCAAGAAATGTCCTAAAATGGGGCAAAACCCACCGAATAACTATCTCCCGTAGCAATGGAAACTTTGGGCTCATAGGTGGTTGTAAGTCGAGGAGTAGCTGTCATTTTATTGTGGTATCTGGAAGGATCATTTGCATAAACTCTAACGACCATCTTCGGACGGAGCCCGGTGGCCTTTGGGTTTTTCACCTCTTATCTCTTCCGGATTAGCCCCCTGGAGGAGCAGTTTTATTTAACTTTTCAGCTCTACACGGCTGGGCCTGCCAAGGGGATGGAATAATCCTCCCGATTGAGGCCAATCCTTTGAATTCCCCCAAGCCGGCGCCCTGAATTCAAATCATGCTCATTAAAGAAAAGGCGATGAGAGTCAGAGGTAATAAAACTGACAGCGCTACAGGCAAGTCTTGAGAGACAGCTGAAAACGAACTTTCGGCTCCTGATTTGCCTTTCAATTGTTCCAGCTTTGAGTTCTTCGGCTGAGGAATTTTGAAAGCTCCCTCCGTTTAATTTGAGTTGGTTGCTGTTCTTGTGCTTAGCCTCCTAGACACACCACACGCCTCGCGGCTGCCTTTACAATATTGTTCTCCCGTGCGTGGTTTAGCTGGGGTTGGTTGGTTGTAGTCTCCTTGCCTGGGTTCAGACCAGTTGTGGTTCAAGAAGGGTATAAACCTGGATGATACAGGCAGACCTCGGCTTATGACTGACTGCTTGGCATTGAAGGTATTCAAGAACGATTGGACAAGTTGAGATGATGATCAGAGATGATCTGAGGCCTCCTGGCTTGGAGGGTGGGTTGGACTAGAAGGCCTCCAAGGTCCCTTCCAATTGTGCAGTTCTATAATTCTATGATTCTACGGTTCCATGATTTTGTGATTTTATGATTTTATGGTTCTAGGAATCTATAATTCTAGGATTTTATTATTTTATCTATGATTCTCTGATTCCAAGACTGTATGATACTACAAATCTATAATTCTACAGTTTTATGATTTTATGATTCTCTCTACGATTCTACAATTTTATGATTCTATGAATCTACAATTCTAGGATTTTATGATTTTATGATTCTACAATTCTATGATTCTGTGATTGTATGATTCTATCCATAATTCTCTGATTCCAAGACTGTATGATACCACAATTCTATAATTCTACGATTGTATGATATTATGACCACATGATACTCTGATTCTACAATTGTATGATTCCATGATTTTATGATTCCACACTTAACCTTCTTATCTGGGGCTTCCAACTGCAGGAGATCTTCTCAGTTTCATTTACTTTGGGGAGTTTGAATTTCTCTTCAAGGTGTTTCTGAGTTTGCCTTGTTGGAGGTGAAGGTGTTTTTCTTCCTGGTTTCTCTCAGAAGTCCTCAAAATTGCGAAACTAAATTCTCCTTCCTCAAATAAAATGAAGTTTGGAAGGAAAAATGTAGGATTAATTATTATTTTTTTTGCAGGGCTTCATTTCCTTCCTGTCTGGTTTCTATATCCCTCTTTCTTCCTGCTTGGCCCTCAACCCATTTTTAATTTCATTTTATTTATTACATTACTTTGCTGCCCATCTCACTGCTGTTGTTGTTGGTTGCAAAGTCGTGTCTGACCCATCGTGACCCCATGGACAACGTTCCTCCGGGCCTTCCTGTCCTCTACCATCCTCTGGAGTCCCTTTAAGCTCAGGCCGGCTGCTTCAGTGACCCCATCCAGCCACCTCGTTCTCTGCCGTCCCCTTCTTCTTCTTTTGCCCTCAATCGTTCCCCAGCATTCGGCTCTTCTCCAGCGAGTCCTTCCTTCTCATTAGGTGGCCAAAGTATTTGAGTCTCTCTTCAGGATCTTCAGGCCTTCCAAAGAGCAGTCAGGGTGGATCTCCTCTAGGACTGAGCGGCTTGGATCGCCCTTGCAGTCCAAGGGACTCACAGGAGTCTTCTCCAGCACCAGGGTTCAAAGGCCTCCATTCTTTGGCGCTCAACCTTCCTTATGGTCCAACTTTCCATCTCACTGTATATCTCTCTTTTAAGTGGAATTATGATGGCACAGTTTTTAGAGGGAGGGTCCTGTGGAGAAAAACATTTCTTGAGGGGGGGAGAGAGAAAAGCTGACACACATAGAATTTTGCAACCAAAATTGATGTTTTCCTTTGTAATGAAATCTGGGTTTTATGCACTACCAATTACACAAATAACTGTCCGTGGGGAGAGGCAGATCAAGTAATCTCCTTTTAATAGAATTTAAAGAAGTTGATATTCCAAACTATTAACATACAGTAATATAAAACCTATTCCTGGCAGCCGCCCAGTTCTCTGTTGCTTATTTATTTATTTATAGAAGGATTTATGATACACGTTCTCTCTTCTTCCTCCTGCAAGAAAGATCACAAAGGCAGGCAGACAGACACAGACAGACAGACAGACAGACACACACAGAGACACACACACAACCAGCGAGAGAAATATCTGCCTCTACCTAGGATCGAACGCACAGCCTCCTGAATGTGAGGCCAGAACTCCACCTCTAGGCCACCGCACCAGTCCCATCCCTTCCAATCCTATGATACCACTATTTTAATAGCCCGTGCCCTGGGCATTTCCCCCACCCCATCCTTTTCCTTCAAAGGAGCCGAGACGTGTCCTTCAAACTCCATGTTCTCAGGAGGTGCTTCAGATCTTCTTCTGGTGGGTGGTCTCCTGTTCTTCCCATCCTGGCTTGGTCTGAAAGCCTTGGGGGGGGGGCTCACATTCTCTGCCCTGCGTGCTGCCAACAGCTGGGCTCAGGAATAGATTCTTCCTGGGCTTCCAAAGGCAGCGACGTCAGAAATGGAGACCCACCGAGATGGCCAGCTTGCTAAACGGAGGACATTTAACACTTGGCTCCATCCTGCTTAAATCAGAAGTGGCAGATGGGGAGTTGCTGGCCTTCTCTGCTTCTAAAAATATTTCTCTACCTCTCGCAGATGTATTTATTTGGGGGAAAGGGCAGAAATTCCGCCAGGCAAGGATCCCTGGACAACTGCCCAGCCCACAGGGGGTCTCCAGCCTCGCCCCCAGCACCAGCTGTATCTCTCTCTCTCTCTCTCTCTCTCTCTCTCTCTCTCTCTCTCCTTGGAACACTTTCTCTCGGTACACGGTGACCAAAACGGAACAGAGAATAATGTTGACTTTAATTAAACTCTTGGCTTGCGACAGCAGCTCAGGCAAGTCCCAGCTTGCTTGCAAACCCACGTGAGGTTCCTCAGCTTCGTTGCTGGTGGCTCTTAAGAGGTTCTCCTTCCAAGGTTGAGGGCTGACGTTAGCTGGCAATTTCCTTGTAACAGAATAACAGAGTTGGAAGGGACCTTGGAGGTCTTCTAGTCCAACCCCCTGCTCAAGCAGCAGGCCCTATACCACTCCAGACAAATGGTTGTCCGATCTCTTCTTAAAAGCCTCCAGTGTTGGAGCATTCACAACTTCTGGAGGCAAGTTGTTCCACTGGTTAATTGTCCTCACCGTTGGGAAGTTTCTCCTTAGTTCTAGGTTGCTTGTCTCTTAGAGAGGTTTCCTCTCTTACTTCTTGTCCTGCCTTCAGGAGCTTTAGAGAATAGACAATCCCCCCCTCTTTTGGGGGGGGGCAGCCCCTCAAATACTGGAAGACGCTAAGATGTTCCCCCACCCACCCAGTCCTTCTTTTCATTAGACCAGACATCCCCAATTCCTGCAACCGTTCTTCATATGTTTTAGGCTTAAGTCCCCTAATCATCGTTGTTGCTCTTCTCTGCACTCTTTCCGGAGTCTCTGGTTAAAGAAAAGAAGGAAAATGGCTTGTAGGGTTAAAATAGATTCCACTTGTAGGTGACTTGAGACTGAGACATCTCACACTTTCTCTGTATGTCTCTTTCCAAAAACTCTTGTGTCTTCTGACCTCTAAGTGGGTGAAACCCACTTTGCATTGTAGGGTTTTTGACGCAACCTATCTCAACTGGGTTAACGAAATCCAGAAGCTGCATCTCCCGTGGAATTGAAATTTAGCCAAAAACAACTATAAAACACGAATCAAAAATGACTGTAAAGCTTTTAATGACACGATGCAAAATGTCCTAGTGTCATTTCCTGTGGTCAGCTTCTAATGTCTGACTGTGTTATACCCATTCAATATGCATTTCTTTCGAGGCACAAGCGTCTCCAAATCTCTTTTCATTCTGAGAATGTTTTCCCCCTCCAGTACATTAGAAGCTCCGTCCTTGTTGAAGACATTAAGGGATCTGGAGAGGAAATTGCTCTGAAATAATGACCCAGGAGGTCACGGGTTGTCTAGTCGGAATTAAAACCCAACTGACCATGATTTGAACCCTACTGGGCACGTTTCGCTGAGTGCCTCCAATCTTCTCTCATGTCTGGATTCGGCAATCTTAAATTCCAGTGCAGTTATGAATCCTAATTTATCTTGCAGAGAAGTTGTGAGGATAAAAATTTGTGGGAACCTTTGTGACCTTTTCAGAGGAGATAGGATGAAATACGTTTGATAAGCATGTAAGAACTGCTCTCTTTCTGGAAGGCTTCACCAAATTAAGGTAGTGCATAGAAGACAAAAGGAAAATGACTGGTCTAATGAAGAGAAGGACCAGGGGTGACATGATAGCGATCTTCTAGTACTTGAGAGGCTGCCCCGAAGAAGAAAGGGGTCAAGCTCATCTCCAAAGCTCCTGGAGGCAGGAAAAAGAAGTCACAGGTGGAAACTAACCAAGGAGAGAAGCAACCTGGAAGCAAAGAGAAAGGAGGATTCCCGTCAGATTCTCAAAAGGCGAAAGGGGTTTTCTACGTTACCCCAGAATTGGGCCGATGCAAAATTGCAATACTCTTTAAACATTTTAAACCGTTTTTATTTTTTATTTTTGCAAGAAGGAAAGGCGAAGAAATAATTTCAGTATTATCAAGCCCACCCCTGGATTTTCCTCCTGGCAAAAAAGGGGAACCAAGGGGGGGGGGTCATGTTTACACTAACGCTCTTTAATTGCCTTTCAACCTGCAATTGCAAATTCGGTATTAAAACTGGGTCAGCCAGAGAAGGGGGGGGGGGAGACACACACATACACCGGTGTGTGTGTGTGTGTGTTTGTGTGTGTGTGTTTGGAGGAACTTTGCCAAGTTAAAAAGCTCTCAATTCTTCCGGAGAATCCTGGCGTTTAGCCGGCGGTTTTGCGGCTCTTAATTTCCCAAGACAAATCAGCATTAATGCAAATTAGCGGTTTTCTGGCCCAAAGATGGATTTAAACTTTAGGAGTAAATATGGCAGGATGACAGAGCAGGGGGAGGAGCTGTTGCTTGGGATGAGCGTAGAACATAGAATGGTAGGGTTGGAAGGCACCTTGGAGGTCTTCTAGTCCACCCCTCTGCTTGAGCAGGAGACCCTAGACCATTCCGGACAAATGGCTGTCCAGTTTCTTCTAAATCTCCAATAACAGGAGGCAAGCTCATCTTTCTTTCCTTCCTTCCTTCCTTCCTTCCTTCCTTCCATCCATCCATCCATCCTTCCTTCCATCCATCCATCCTTCCATCCTTCCTTCCTTCCATCCATCCATCCTTCCATCCTTCCTTCCATCCATCCATCCATCCATCCTTCCATCCATCTATCATGTATCTTCTCTATCTCAGAATCATAGAATCCTTGGGCTGGAAGGGACATTGGAGGTCTTCTAGTCTAACCCCCTGCTTGAGCAGGAGACTCTAGACTATTCTGGACAAATGATTAACAAATATTTTCTTGAAGATCTCCTGATCCATTGAACGTGGAATAATACGGTTGGAATGACCTTAGAGGTCTTCTAGTCCAATCTTCTACCCAAGGCAGGAATACTTATTCCATTCCAGACAAATGGTTGTCCAATCTTTTCTTGAAGTCCTCCAGTGATGGAGCAGCCACAACTTCTGGAGGGAAGCCCTTCCAATTGTTGTCACCGTCAGGAAGCTTCTCCTCCGTTCCAGGCTGCTCCTCTCCTGGATCAGCTTCTATCCGTTGCTTCTTGTCCTTCTAACTTCTTCCAGAAGGGCAGCCGTCAAGGGGGAGGGCCTCTTGCCTCTTCCTGGGCTTCCTTTGGCACCTTCGACACCTTCCTTCCCTAGACGTTCTTTGAAGGCAAGGCAGAAACCTAGAAGGCCACTTCTGAGCCTCTGACAGGGGAATAACTGTCAGTCGATAAAGAACGGAGCCACCTCGGCTGAACCCGAATTTGTCAACACCATCCGGAGAGAATAGGCAACTGTGCTCTGACAGAAACGGGGTGGGCGAGAGGCGATATATCTTCCCGAAAAGCAAGAGGTGCTTAATTAGAACCATTATTCAGCTCGGCTTTGGAATTAAAATCCTTCCTTTTCCTCAAGGAACAATTGTTCCCACCACTCCATGGGGGTGAATAGAGAGCCCTGGCTGGCCCCAGAGGATTCTGGGTATTCTGTTTCAGATTTGTTTCACAAAAGGCAAGGAAGACACAAAGGCTTCGCCCATCCTTTTGAAGGAGCTGCCTTTTGTTCAGAAGGGAGAAAGAAGGGGGAAAAAAGCCGGAATGATTATTTCCTTAATTGCAAAGAATGTCACATTTTTGAGAAGTGGGGATTGCATCGAGGGAGGTTAAACCCAGGGAGTCAGGTTCAAAGACTTGAAGACATGCTTCCACCTAGGAGTAGTGAAGAGAGGGGTGGACTAAAGAGAATACGTCCAAAACAAAGCCGCCTAATTGAATGTAATTTATAATGGGAGGAGTATAATTGCTCCTCGCTGTGGTTTGAGATGTGATGGCATTAAGCCAAGCATGGGAGGTCTTAAGCCAAGCAGGAGACCCAAGACCATTCCTGACAGAGATTGGCTCTCCTAACTCTTCTTCTTGAAGACCTCCAGTGACGGAGTACTCTCAACTTTTGGAAGCATGTCCTTCCACGGATTGATTGACCTGGGATTATAAAAGAACAGAAAGGACCTTGGAGGCCTTCTAGTCCAACCCCTTGCTCAAGCAGGAGATCCTAGACCCGTTATGGCAAACCTATGGCACGTGTGCCACACGTGGCAGACGGAGCCCTCTCTGCGGGCACGTGAGCCGTCACCCAGCTCAGCTCCACCGCACGCCTCCCGCCAGCCAGCTGACATGTGCCTACATGCGTGCCATTAACCAGAAGACTAGCTGGCTACTGTGCATGTGTGCGCCAGAAACCGCAAGTTCATTTTTTTGGGCTTGTGCACGCCCGCTGGGCAGCTCCTCTTCCGGCTTGCGTCCCAGACGAGCGTGCGCGCACTCCATTTTTGGCACTTGGTACCGAAAAGGTTGGCCATCCCTGCTCTTGACTGTTCCAGACCAATGGCCGTCCCATCAATTTCAATCCCATCTCTCGTTCTCATAGGAAGGAGTTGGGCTTCGGACTGCTTTCTCCCCAGCCAGAGGTGACAGACAGCCTCCTAAACATCTCCAGAACTTTGCAGCCTGTCAGTAGAGGTGACTCTAAGGTCTCATTCTCCCAGGGAAATGAATCAACCCCCCCCCCTTTTTCCTTCAAGTTCTTCCTCCTTCTATATTTTTTGTTTATTTAGCCCACGTGACCCACTCATCCTTTTGATGAGTGAAATTAAGGTGTTCCGTCTCACCCTCCTTGGTTCTTTTCGGCGTTTGGAGTCATTTTCCCAGGCGGGGAAGTTATTTAAACCCAGTTTATTAGCATTCTCTACCCAGGATGGGAATTCTTCTTCAAAATCAGAATATAAACGCAGGACAGGCACCACTAAGCTCGCTCCTCTCAGTCACGGCTGTCCCCAAATAATTTGAAAATGCGACGGGATTTATCTGCGACATGAAAAACCAGCTGATGTTGGCTGGCCAGGATTGAAGACAAGAGGAAAACATGATGCCAGCAGCATCCAAGGAAATATGAACAAGGAATGAAAACAACTTGTCCTCATAACCTCGGCTAGCAAACGACAGTGCTGGTGCTCCATCAGCCCGACTTATCCTGGCTTAGCAGAAGGCTTGAAGGTGTGAGCACAAGGATTCCCCACAACACGGCAAATCTATAAAAACTCAGCGGCCTACTAGATTTCTTTCTGTGTTGTAGCTACACAACACCATCTCAGTCTTCCCTGTCTTAGGGTGACTCTGCCATGCCTGAAGCTCCCCCAGATACGCTGCAGGACAACTCCAATAAATCTCACACCGAAGATCGTCTGAGAATTGTAGGATGAAGAAGAGGGACACAGGAACCCCACACCTTGTGACCTCAACTGAGCCCAAAATTTCTGTTGCTAAGCGAGACAGTTGTTAAGGTAGAGACCAGCTCCATTGTACAACCTTTCTGGCCACATGGCTTAAGTGAATTGCTGCATTGTTAAGTTTGGAACATGGTTGTTAAGCTTCCTCATTGAAATTGGTGATTGTCAGTCGAGAACTACGTGTATGGTCTGGCAACGGTAGACGGAAGAAGGAATGGGAGAAGAAGTCAGGGGTGGAAGATTATAAAGCAGAGATCCAACCTAGAATTAAGGAGAAATTTCCTGACTGTGGGAACAATTAATCAGTGGAACGACTCGCCTCCAGAAGTTGCGGGTGCTCCATCACTGGTGGCTTTTAAGAAGAGACTGGACAATCATTTGACCAGGATGATATAAGGCCTCCTGCTTGAGCAGGGGGTTGGACTACAGGACCTCCAAGGTCCCTTCCAGACTATGATTCTATGGTTTTCCTCCAGATCTATGGATCTTGTCAACCCTGTCCTGGGACTATTGAAGGCTGTGCTTAATCCAACCTCAAGAAGAGCAGTTTTGGGTTCCTTCGTTCTCCCGAGATTTGGCAGACACCTGACGGGCATTTCTTGCCGTGCAGCAGATTGAAAACAACTCAATTAAGGAGCTAGGTGGGAAGATTAGGTCCAATTCGATTTCTTTATATCAATCATATCCTCCGAGAGAGAACAGAAAACAAACCAGAGACCTTATTTCTAATCAAGCCACTTCTATTTACTTGGAAATAAGGAAGAGGTGGAAACCAGCGGTGATCGCCGGCGTGTCATAAATCAGCTTTCCAGCTCTGTCTCTTTACTATAAGTAAATAATTGATTTTTTTGAAGGGAGTTCTACTTAAGCAGAAGTATTTCAATTACCCAGGCAGAGGCACTTTGTGAGGTTAACACCAGCGAAGGACAAAAATATCCTCTCCTGTTTTCACCGCTTTGCCCGGGTCCCACCAAGAGAAAGGGTGAAGAAAGGCAAGTAAATAACTCTGGGACAAAATGGAAACAGGCTTGGCTCCGGGTGCAGTTTCTATGGAGCTCTTTTAGGGAGATGGCTGAGGAGCTGCCTCCTCCAGGTGGGACCTAAGTAGGACGTTCTTCAGATGTTTTCTGAAAAACTAAAATTAAAAAAGATGGGGGCCCCGTGCAAGGAGCATCACACTCCAAGACTAACTGCTAAACAAGAAGCTTTGGATCGTCCAACATCTCAAAGAGATGTCAGCTACGTCAACCTTCATGGACCTTCTCGCTTGAAGAACCCTTAGAAGCAGCCTAAGGTTCCCTGACAAGAGCATAGCATAGAAGGGGTTGGAAGGGACTTTAGAGGTCTTTCAGTTCAACCCCCTGGCCAAGTAGGAGATCCTATACCATTCTGGACAAATGGTTGTCCAATCTCCTCTTGAAAATCTCCAGTAATGGAGCAGCAACTCCATCCATCCATCCATCCATCCATCCATCCATCCATCCATCCATCCATCTGAAGGCAAGCTATTCCATCCGTCCGTCCGTCCGTCTGCCCATCCATCCATCTCTCCATCCATCCGTCCGTCCGTCTGTCCATCCGTCCATCCGTCCATCTGTCACGCATCTTATCTAGCTCAGAATGATAAAATCCTAGGGCTAGAAGGGACCTTGGTGGTCTTCTAGCCCAACCCTCCATTCAAAGCAGGTGAGCTTATACCATCCCGGATAAATGGCTCTAAATGGGCCTACCGTTTCTCCTTTCTCCCTACTGGCTTTTCTCACCCTCAACATTTGACTTCTCTTCTGGATGATGACACGAGTACCATAAGGTTCCCAGTGATTGGCGGCCTCTTTGGTGGGTTTTAACACAAAGCTCTTTTGCAGCCTTAGGAGGATCGTGAATCTGTGAATCTCCATCCTCTTTTCTGCCAGCACATCGGATTTATATCTGGACTTTTAATAAAACAACAGGGTTTAAATTTGAAGCTGTGTTTAGAGAAGAGAAAGGGCTATTTGGTTTTAAAAATGCATGAGGGGATGAAGGCTGTTAGATTTTTTTCTTACCTTCCATATGTGAAATGCTCTTCAGCAATCGGGAGTGTGTGGAAGTGTGCAGTGTTTCTTTCCAGGAATGAGGCTTTTGTCAAACATTAGTCCATCCATCCCTCCACTCATTATCCATCCGTCCATCCGTCCATCTTTTATCTATCCATTCACTCATCATTCATTCATTCATTCATCCATCCATCCATTCATTATCCACCCACCTATCCATCATCCATCCATCCATCCATCCATCCATCCATCCATCCATCCATCCATCCATCCATCGATTTATTCACCCATAAATTCATCCATCCTATCCATCAATCTATCCATCCATCCATTCTTCCATCCATTGACCCATCTACCCATATTTCATTCATCCATTCACTCCATTCTTCCATCCATCCATCCATTCATCCTTCCATCCATCTTTCATCCATCCATTCACT
>JANHGD010142989.1:0-11626 GCA_027560375.1 Imantodes cenchoa
AGCTCCTTGGGCAGTTTGAGCTTCCTGAGTTGGCGCAGAAAGAACATTCTTTGTTGTGCTTTTTTGATGACGTTTTTAATGTTAGGTGACCATTTTAGGTCTTGGGATATGGTAGAACCTAGAAATCATCTTTTCTAGCTTGAAGGCACAACGTAAGATTTCTTCCTGTCCTGCTCAGGAAACCTTCATTTGCCTCTTCTACATTCTCCCTTTCATAGGCTCTACCATGGGAGCCATGAATGAAAGGAGAAGACCAAACTCCACTACATGCTGAAGAACAAACCTCAGTTAGATTGTTCTCCTAACCTTTGGGAACAACACATGGAAGTTTATACTCTTGGCAACCAAAGCATTTGCTCAATCACTGTAAATTCTCCCCCCACTCTCTGCAGTTTGAAACCACAGAAATTAGTGATGTTCTAGGAACCCAGGAAACATGCCTGCAAGGGCAGGTGGTGTTGGAAATGGCCCAGCAGGAATCTTTCTAGGAATTCAGTCAAAACTCTCTCTTAAGGAAGGCCTAAAACAAAGAGAAATCTCTCATGAGGGAGGAGGAGACAGAATGCAACTCAAGGTGGCCCCTAGAGGAGTCGTCTTCTGCAAATGGTAAACTATAGGCTTGCTCTGAACGGACGGAATTTCTTTGTGCGCCTTAACTCTTCTAGCTTGAAGAGGAGGTTCTGTCTTTCTTATTGGGTCACCTTCTACTTAAATCCAACGACTAAAACATGAGAATACACAGAGAATTCGGGATAACTAGAATCTTCCTAGAAAATCTCCAACCCAGAGCAACAGTCTCCCCTTACCTAGTGAGGTATCCTGACCTTGATGTCTATCCTTGGAGATCCCTCTGAAAGGCAGATCATGAGAAAGATTTGTGCGATCCGCCCAATTACTTTCATTCATGGAAGGACCTCAGAACGTGAAATATAAGCAAAGAAGAGCAGCTAAGAGGACAGGACAAAAGAGGGTGTGGATTTTATGTCCATCAGTGGTGATGGATGAGTCCCAGTGGGAGAATCGCTCCAAATCAGCTATTTTTGGGAAGCGTGGGAAGGGAACCACACTAAGTCAGTGTAGCCACAAAGAAAGCAAGAGACACCTCTAAAAAGTTATCACCAACAGAGCCGGACCAGGAGCCGCTACGATAAGAAAAAAAAAAGGCGGGGGGAAACACCCAAGCTTAAGAAATTGAAGCTTGAACACATCAGAATAGAAAAAAAATAAAATAAATACCCTAAAGAAAAGAAGCAAACCAGACTAATTAAAGAAGCAAGGCACACGAGAAAATACAAAAAGTCATTACAAATTACAAACTATAGACAGGAAGAAAGGCCGGAAGTAAATTTCAAAAAGGGACACAAAACCAAAAATCTGGGACATGGCACCAGGAAGAGATTAGCTCTAAAACATGACTTGGGAAAAAGCTGACACCAAGTCTGGAATAATAAAAAATGATACTTTAAGCCCATCCATACCCCTCCGCTGATTAAACAAGGCTAACATTTACTTCTTCCGCTGCCACTAAGATCACTCCTGGGAGGGAGGAAACAACAAACCCAAACCAGGATGAGATCTACTAACTATCACACAAAAGCCATAGAAATCAGAACCCAAAGGAAAAGAGTATAAAAAGGTAAAATTTACAGTTAGAAGTTGCTTGGTTGCCAGGAACGCTTGAGCTGAACCACTGTCATTCTTTGCCTTCCTTGAATAAACTTCCTGTCGGGGTTCCAAATAGCATCGGAAACTAAATCAGAGTCCGAGGCACAGCATTCCTCAAAGTTCCAATTTACTGTCAGAGCCATGTGGGCACATCTGCGAGAAACCCGAATCTAAAGCTATGAGGATTTCTCCACCCAGTTTAAAGTTCATTCTCTTGTCCCACCCCCCACAAGTTCACCACGTTGACCACTCTTCTTCTGCCAACGTGTCCGTTTCACCAAGCAGGTGCTGAACAAAGGATGACCTTGAGAACCTAGAAGGAATTTGTTATGGCTACATCTCTACTTCCCCCATGCACCAGCCCCTCCCAAGTTCCCACAGCAAGAATACATTCTAAATCATAAAATGTGGCAGGACGAAGTCTCCAATCAACGATGGCTTCGTCCTGACACTCCCTTGCTTTCCGGCAGCCGGCCTTCCGAGATTCTTTTCAGCGTTTGCAGAGGGGTTTTGCCCAGCTGGGAACGAACCAGGAGTTTTCCTCCAACGGAAGGACATAAGTACAATTTTGCTATTAAGGGTTATCTAAATATCTACTTGCATTATTAATCTCCAAAACTCCATCAGGGAGATATTGAAGAATTCAAGCATATGAAGATCCTTCGTGTTCCCCAAGAGGCTTCTCTGACCTGGAGCTCTTCCTGTTTCTCCTCTTGTCTTCCAGGCTCAGAAGGGATCTTCCAGCCAGACACCGCAACTGGTCTCCTCTGGTTCTCCTGGCTCTCCAAAGATCCTTCCAGTCTTCCAGGAATCAGAATCTAAATGGAGATGTGAGCAGGGGATTCCTTTAGGCTTCCTTCTCTCCTCCCACCTGCCCCATTGTTGGATCTCCCCCCATGTACAGCCAAGAGCAGTTATGGGGAGGATTTCTTGCTCCCTCCAAGCCTCAGAATCTCCTTCCCTCCGTTGGGGAGGATCTGAGTCGTTGGGGAGGATCTGAGTCGCAAGACCTCCTCTTGCCCGCCCCCCCAACAGATTCTCAGGGAGCAACTCTCAGCCGGGACTATCCGACCACTCAGACGGAGTGGAGCATGCGCAGTGGTCTTAGTCGTCAGCCAGGAGATCGCCCCCTGCTGGCACCTCAGGTGAAATCGCGGCCATGGGGGGCAGCTTTGGAGGCAATGCAGGGCAGCCTCTGCCCGGAGCTGCATCTGCCCTGGTGGGCGAGCTCTGCAAGCGGGATCTGGGAGAAGCCAGGCGGAGATCAAATGCCAGTTCCATCCTTTTGGGAGCCCATCGACTCATTCTCTCTCTCTCTCTCTCACACGCACACAAACACAGAGAGCGAAAGAAGGAGGGAGGGAAGAATGGAGAGAAAGGGAGAGGGAGACTCACGCCATCAAAGCTTAAAGGGAAACAGACACGGGAAAAGTGAAAGGTTTCCCAGGAAGTGAAAGTGACTTTCCCTTGTCAGAACTGAAGCCACAGGGGGGGGGGGGTGACCGGTCTTTTCCCCGGAGACCCAATTAAGGTCGCAAGAAAATCTGAGCGAATCTCCTTTCTGGCTGCTCCAACAGCAAAGAGAGCAAAGCGAAAGGAGGAGCCCCCCCCCCAAAGTGGCTTTTGGTAGATTTTCCCAGGAAAGAAGCAAAGTATTCATATAATTCGTAATAATTATGTAATTTAGGATCGTGGGAAAAGCACAGCCCCTACCCCAGAAGACAGAGATAAATGTTAAAAGCATCCTTTTATCATCTGGTGCTTCTCAGACGTCAACCTTCCCAGGAGGTCAGGGAAACGGGCTCCCCGTGAAGCTAAGGGGGAAGAGTCATACAGAGATAGTCCCCTGGAAAGCAAGACACGTGTCACGGGGAGGTCGTGGGAAAAACAAGTGAGCTGTGGCTGGAGGAGACCTCTAGATTTTGGGCCTCGTCGGCTAGTAGCCTGGGATTTCAACCTCTCAGCAGTCGTTGCTTCCCCGAGACATTGCTTCGCTCAGGGACCACCTCTGTCCTCTTTGGGACCCCCCCAGGTGAACACGGAAAGGTCCCCTCCAGTTGTGCTGCACACAATCTGCGTAGCTCCTCCCCCTTTTCTCTTTCTGCTCCAAAGGCTTCGTCCGCAGGGAGAAATCACCAGAGATTCTGCCCAGAGACAGATGACTCATCAGAAGGAAGGCTTCCCATTGGACGCCAACTCCGAAGTATCCCTGTCAAGCCCCGCCTCCCTATTCCACTTCTCCCCTCTCTTGGGGAGGGGGCTTGGGGGAAGCCTCCATGGACTCCGCCTGTGGCTGCTGCTGGTGGGGACGTCGGCCGGCAATCCTGGAAGCGAAGGGCGGGGGGAGGAGGAACCACGGTAAGGGTGGGGGGAGTGGGAGGGACTATTGACGCTGGTGAGACGTGAGCGAGGCGGCAGCTTACGAGAACCCTCCTCTTTCCTCTTGGCCACGCCCCTTCCGATGCGATTCCCTCAGACGGAGAAGCGGGAAAAGAGCTTCCCTGAGGAGTGGGAGGAGCCTATTCTGGCAGGAAGAAACAAAGGCAAACGTGGCTCTGAGGGAAGCGCCGCCATCCGGTGTGTGTGTGTGTGTGTGTGGGTTCCTCAGGGAGGGACTCCCACCTTTCTCTGGGTCAGAGAAAGGTAGACTGCCAATGGGCCTCCTTGTGGTCCCCTCTTCTCCCTCAGGGACCCCCTCTGCCGTGTCCCCTCAGGAGACCCTTTCCGCCTTCTTTGAGGGGAAGCCCCCAGGGGACCCTTTGAAGTCCCCCCACTAACAGTTTTCTCCAAAACCATACCAAGCTGCAGTCCCCTAACATGTCAAGTATCTTTCTGAGCAACTTGATATCACAAAATGAAAGAAGAGGCACTAAAGTGACATTTGAAAATCGTGAGAAATAGAAAATAGTACAGATTACTTTAATCAGAGAAACTGAACAATGACTAATTTAAATCAAGCAATATTTTTTTAAAAAAAATATTGCTCATATGCTACGCTGTTGGTTCAATAAAACTTATTTTTCAAGTCCCTTTCAGTTGGGAGAACAGAACAGCTGGAAGAGACCTTAGAGGTCTTCTAGATCAGGGGTCCCCAACCTTTTAGACCTCAGGGACCACCAAGGTCATCATTTTAAATCCCGCGGACCACCGAATTCATAATTTTAAATCCCACGGACCCTAATTCATAATTTTAAGTCCTGGAGGTCACTAATATGAATTTTTTAAAAAAGAAATATATTTGTAAAATAATAATCAGAGAACTTCCATTTTATTAATATGAAATGCACCTATTTAGCATAACAAAATTATAAATGCTTATTTAATCATAACAAAATTGTAAATGCTTATTTAATTATAACAAAATCTTTAAAGGTTGTTTAATTGTAACAAAATTATTAAAAGTAGTGTAATTATTACAAAATAATTGAAGCTTCTTTGACGGTGGCTTGCTGATGTTGTTGGGAAAGTCATTCCCATATTCCACAGCTGTAGCTGTAGTCTCTCCCCTCCCTTCCCTGTCCTTCCCTTTCCTCTTCTTTCCTTCCCTTCCCTTTCCTCTTCTTCCTTTCTTTTCCTTTCCTTTCCTCTTCCTGGACTGAATTAATTGCACTCTGCCATATCTGGCCCAGGGGCCAAGGTTTCTCCAGGGACCACCAAAATTTTCTCGTGGACCACCAATGGTCCACGGACCACAGGTTGATGACCTGTGGCCCAAAGGACAGAGGAGACGCCGGTTGCAACACTGCAGTCCAGGCTCTCCCAGCAACGCACCTAAGAAATCCTTGTGGTGACCACCTTTGTGACTTGCTTGGCCGCCCCCTGCAGGTGCCTCACCAAGGGTGGACCCTCCTTTTAGCCCCGAATCCACAGGCTCAGCTCGAAGCTCACCAGTGGAACCATCGGGCAACGGTGCTTCTGTGTGATGGCGTTCCCCCTCTTAAGATCCGCTCTTTTGTGTCTCTCGGCCACAGATATTTGGGTGCTTTGCACTGACTGAAGTCAGCCACGGCAGCAACACCAAGAACATCCGGACGGTCGCTCGATACGACCCAGACACGCAGGTCAGGCTGTTCATGGCCAGCAACGGTGGCTTCTAATCTTTGGATGGCGAAACCGTGTTGAAATTGACTCATTGGCTAATCGGATGTCAGTGTTTCACCAAAATCTGTTAACCAACATAACTGGGGCCTTGCAAGCAACTCAGATTGCTTCATTTAACTAACTTAACCTGACATCACTGCACTGGAAGAATTTAGAGCCAGCTTTGTTGGCTAACAAGGCTGCTAATTGTGAAATTTCCTGTAGAAATATTTCCTCTTTCTGTCTAAAAGTCCTAGTATCAAATACAGGTCGTCCTTGACTTACAACCACAATTGAGACCAAAATTTATGTTGCTAAGTGAAGCAGTTGAATGTTATCCCATTTTATGACTTTTCTTGCCACAGTTGCTAAGTGAATCACTGGAGAGGTTAAGTTAGTGATATGGTTGTTGAGTGAGTCCGGCTTCCCCATTAATGTTGCTGGTCAGAAGCTCACAAAAGAGGATCATGTGACCCATGGATACGGCAACCGTCATAAATAGGAGTCGTTGGCCAAGCGTGTGAATTTTCATCGCTTGACCCTGGGGATGCTGCCAGTGGGGGGAACGGGCCCTTTCCCCGTGACGTCGTAAGAGTCCCTAGATGAGGGGTTGTGGGCCGAGGACTCCGCGTAGAGCCAGACAGTCCGTTTCTTTCCCTATTCGATGTCAAATGTCTCTTTCTGACTTCTGACAGGAGTTTATTCTTCATTCGCCTGACTTTGAAGCTGCCAAGTTTTGGATTGGCAATATGGGGAAGAACGCCACGCACGCAGTGGTCTATGCCCAGCTCTACATGCCGGACGGCCAGTGCCAGGGGCTGCATTCCTTCGTGGTGCAGGTGAGGGGCGTGAGTCTGGCTTCCCGGGGCCTGCCTTTCCTTCGTGCTGTGATCGGTCATGATGTCCCCTTTGAAGGCATTCTTACAGAGAGGGCAGCTTTAAGGGTTTCTTTGGTGCCTTCAGCCAGTGTTGACAGCCCTGCAGTTTTCTTGGCAAGGTTTTGGAAGTGGATTTGCCGTTGCCGCCTTCTCCCGAAGGCTGAAGGAGAGCAACTGGCCCAACGTCACCAAACCGGCTTCATGCCTAAAGCAGGACTAGAACTCACGATCTCCCAGTTTCTAGCCTGGTGCCGAACCACGACATCAGACTGCCTTGCTTGAGGCCACTCTTGGAATGCCACGTCCAGTTTTGGTCAACACAACATAAAAAAGATGCAGAGAATCTAGAAAAAGTGCAGAGAAGAGCCACAGAGATGATTAGGGGACTGGAGGTTAAAACATATGAAGGACGGTTGGAAGAATTGGGTGTGTCTAGTTTAACAGAGAAAGGACCAGAGCTGACATGATAGCAGTCCTCCAATATTTGAGGGGCTGCCACAAAGAGGAGGGGGTCAGCCTGTTCTCCAAAGCTCCTGAAGGAGCCGAATAGGAAGCAATGGGTGGAAACTAACCAAGGGGAGAAGCAACGTGGAACTAAGGAGAAATTTCCTGACAGTGAGAACAATTGATCAGAGGAACGACTTGCCTCCAGAAGTTGTAGGTGCCCAGACACTGGAAGTTTTGAAGAAGAGATTGGACAGCCATTTGTCCAGAATGGTATAGGGCTTCTTGCCTGAGCAAGGGGTTGGTCTAGAAGGCCTCCAAGGTCCCTTCCCTCTGTTCTGTTCTGCTGTGATTAGACCATGCAAAACTTGGCATGTTTTCCTTGCTTGCTGTCTAAGTCAGCCTCGGTCATCCCTGAAGCCAAGGAGAGCCAGGAGGGTGAGGTGTTGTTCTAGGCCTAGTGACACCCAGGTGTGCTGTGTTGTTCACCTATAATTGCCACTCACTCGTGCACGATTCACTCAGGTTCAGGTTCACCCCCAGCCGTGAAAGTGAACTGGAAGACTGACGTTAGCAGGAATACCGTATAGCCCTGTTGGAAGTCCCCCTGGGGAGCGAGTCTGCCAGGCAGTGACGCCCCCCCAGTGCCCCTTCCCAACCTCTTTGTTTCCTTGGTTCAAAGCCCTGGGGGGGCTCTTTCCTCTGAGCTTCACACACACACACACACACCCGCGTGGCTCCGCTGTAATAAAGTCTGCACTGGGTTGACTTCCCTGTGTGAGCCTTCTTGGAGGCAAGCTTCAACAGGTGATAATGATGGTGTCTATGGAGATTCTCCATCATCCAGGTCATGGCTGTCCCAGAGGTGCTTTGCCCATCACTGAAGAAGCTTCTCGGATGAGAAGTGAAATGTTTTTGAAGGGAAAAAAAAAACCCAGAAAATCCAGTTGCCTCTTGGAAAAGGCACCTTTGCAATGACCATGGTAGCAGTAAAACGTAGACATGCAGCACCTTAATCTAAGCAAAATGAATCGATGTATTGATTTAAATTTCCCTTTCTTCTGTGCTTCCAGATTCGAGATCCAAAAACCCTGCTCCCAATGCCAGGCGTGATGGTGGGCGACATAGGCAGGAAGCTTGGGCAGAATGGCTTAGATAACGGGTAAGTCTCTTCCGGCAGCAGGAAATCAGTATTTCCACCCAGGGTGAGGATTAAGGCTAAGGCACCAGGTCAGAAACCGGGAGACCGAGAGTTCTAGTCCCATGTTGGGCACAAAGCCAGCTGGGTGATCTTGAGCTAGTCCTTCCTTTTCATGGCAAGCCACTTTCAAAATCTTGCCAAGAAAATTGGAGGGGTTTCTCCAAGCAGTCAAGACTGACTCGAAAGCACCCCAGAAATGAATAAATTCAGAAATGTCAGCGTCCAAGGCTTTCTGGAGTTAACAGCATTCCAAGATACTTCTAAATATCTAAATTAATACAAGAATTCCTTTTTTTTAAACCCGTTAGATTTTCCTATCCCGTTGTCAGACCTGCCATGACATAGACATTTAGGAAAGGAAGACCCTCAACTCCATTGGGTTGAAGTGACAGGGTCTTTTACTGAAGTGAAGTGGTGACAGAGGCAGCAAAGCTAGATCCGAGTATTCCCGTGCACAGCTTCCACCTTTTCCCCTTCCCTGCCCTCCCGCTGTGACCAGCCCATCAGCGTCCAATAGGATGCCTTTTTGATATTTTGGGAACATCTTGGATACTTGGCACCTCTCGGTGTAGTTCAGCGTTCTGTTGCCAGGCCATTCTGCCCTCGGCGGCTGGCCCATTCCAGGTTGGTACCTCTGGTTCTTGCCAACGTGTCTCCCCTTCTGCCGGTTGTCTTCTCATTCCCAGTCCTGAGCTTGACTATTCCAGATTCCTTCCCCCGGCCCCTGAGCTTTGTGCCAGGATGCCAGCAAAGGGAAGAGGCTGAAGATGGCAGCCAAGGGCATTTCCCGGCCAGCGTTGTCTGGACTTGGAAGCTGCCCGGCCAGTCCCTGTGGGGTGCTGGGCTAGGCTGCTGCTTAAAGTCCATCCTGCAGGAAGGGCAGCAGGCTGAGCTGCTTCCAGAAAAACTGCACCCGGGGGGGGTGGGGGGGTCCTTCTCTCCCGAGGAGCGACGGACTGCAAGGTCTCCCTGCTTTGGCCAAGAGAAAGAAAGTAGCTTTGTGGTGCACACTTGCTTCGTGGGGAGGGGCGTGTGCTGCTCTGGCCGAGGGTCGCCATGCCTGTGCTGAGCCTGGGCGCCCCCTCCCCTTTCAACCCTCTCTTGAAACTGCCAGGTTCGCCATGTTCCACCAAGTGAGGATCCCCAAGAAGAATCTGCTGAGCCTGACGGGCGATGTCAGTGCTGAGGGGAAATACACGAGCACCTTCAAGGTAGGAGCTCTGCCCTTTTTTTAGGGTTGTTTTCCCACCTTATTTTCATTAAAAAATCAAGGCCTAATGCCTACTTCCTCCTCTTCCCGCTTTCCCCACAGCAACCACCCTGTGGGGTGGGGTGGGGTGTGGGAGAGACGGGGGCTGGCCCAGAGTCACTAAGGGCTGACGTGGGGCTAGAACCTCCCACCTCCTGGTTCCCAGCCTGGAGCCGTCAGCACTGGACTCAGTCGAGACTCTTCACCGTAGGGAGGCTCCCTTCCGTTCTCCCGGCTTCTCCCTCACCTGCTGGTTCTCCGCAGAGCGGCCGTAGCCCGGGAGGACTTGACCTCTCAGTGTTACGCATGGGGTCAACTCTTCCTTGCGGGGCGGTTGTGTCTCCCCAGGATCAGAAGCGACGTCTGGGGGCTTCGCTGGGCACCTTGTCCAACGGGAGAGTTATGATCATCGCCATGTCTGTGGCCAACCTGAAACTGGCCGTGTCGATCGCCGTTCGCTTCTCCGCCACCCGGCGCCAGTTCGGGCCAAGCAACGCTGAGGAGATTCCTGTCCTGGAATACCAAATGCAGGTAGAGGCAGCCTGGCCAGGAGCTGGCTCCAGGGGAAGTCTAGCTCTCGCAAGGCGAGGGGTCTCAGGGTGCAGGGTCCCTGGGTCATGTGATCGGTTTTGCGACCTTATGACAAGCAAAGTCAAGGGGGAAGCCGGATTCACTTAACAACCACATTACTGAGTTATCAGCTGCAGTGATTCACATAACAACTGTGGCAAGAATGGCCGTAAAATGGGGCAAAACTCACCTAACGAATGTCTCAGTTAACAACAGAACTTTTGGGCTTGATTGTGGTCATAATTCGGGGAGTCCCTGTTTACTCTCAATCTAGATAGGCATGAGATTATTGCCCGATTAATTTTAGTGATACCTTTCGTCCTTCTCTTTACTAGTCACGTCACTGAGGCGGAAGGACCCCAGGTGGCCATTGGGTGGTGGGGCAGGAGCAGAAGGCGAGAGGAATCGGTGGGGTTGTGGGGTTTCCAGAGCTGGGGCTACCAGAAGAGCCCGTGATGAGGTTCCTCCCAACTCACCCAATGTCCTTGATGTCCTTAAATCGCAGCAGTGGCGGGTGCTCCCTTACTTGGCGGCCTCTTACGTCTTGGACTACTTCTCCAGAGCGCTCTTCCTGAAATTCATGGAGTTCCACATTGGGCTGCTGATGAAGGACAAGAGTTCCCAGCAGGTGGGGGAATAATCTTCCAAAACCAATCTTCCTGTGGCCCTGAGCGATCCTTTGGAATCTCTGGCCCCTTGGCGGGATGGCTGCGCCACGAACCTGATGGATGACGCTTCTCCTCACGGCCCCAGCGTCATTGCGTTGCCTTAAACGGGT
The DNA here is from genome assembly GCA_027560375.1 of Imantodes cenchoa. NCBI lineage: Eukaryota > Metazoa > Chordata > Lepidosauria > Squamata > Dipsadidae > Imantodes > Imantodes cenchoa. The sequence continues at coordinate 10,866 of JANHGD010142989.1, forward strand.
GGAAATTGCTTTGGGCAAGGCTTCAAGGTCACTGCAAGGACACGGAGAGCCATCGTGTGCTATTGATAAAGTCTATAATTTTGGATGGAAATACGGTATTGAATGTACACAGGTAGTCCTCGACTTACAGCCGTTCATTTAGTGACCATTCTAAGTTACAATGGCACTCACAAAAAGTGACTTGTGACCGTTTTTCACACATGCGATCATTGCGGCATCCCCATGGTCAGGCGATCAAAACTTAGACCCTTGGCAACTGATTCATACTTATGTCGGTCGCCGTGTCCCGGGTCCTTTGAGACCTTCTGACAAGCAAAATCAATGCGGAGGCCAGATTCACTGAAGAAGCCTGTTGCTAACTTCATAACAAACTGTTACTCACTCAAAAGCAGTGATTTACTTAACGACAGTGGCAAGAAAAGTGGTAAAATGGGGCAAAATCCACTTAACAAATGTCTCACTTAGTAACAAAAATTTGGGGCTCAGTTGTGGTCATATGTTGAGGACTGCCTGTACATTTATAGTTGACATTCTCAGTTTTACAAAATAGGGGTGGGTGGGTGTGTATGTCGCAACAGTTTTTTTTATTGATAATGGTTACTTTTCTGCAGCTGTATCTAGCTGTTATTTAAGGAGGGGATTATGGGGCTATGGGATTCTTGTTTAGGATAGAGAATAGGATAGAGAATAGAATAGAATAGAATAGAATAGAATAGAATAGAATAGAATAGAATAGAATAGAATAATAGAATAGAATAGAA
>JANHGD010143648.1:0-11620 GCA_027560375.1 Imantodes cenchoa
CAAGTGGGCGACATGCCCACTCGCACCGACTCCCGGCGCTCCGGTAGCGGACCTAAGTGGAAACCGCCCCTGATATGCACCAATGATAAATTCCTTGTGTGTCCAATCACACTTGGCCAATAAAGAATTCTATTCTATGCTATTCTAATTTTAGCTATTGACTTTTTAATTTGTAAAATATTTGTCCAATAAATTATTGTTAAAAATGGGGATTCATTTCTTATTGTATGTTGCTTTATTCTTATCTCTTGTTAAATCTGGTTGCTTATTTTGAATACCTTTTACTGCTAAACAACAAAAACAATATTTTTTTTACATCTTGGATGAATTGATATGGATTGATTGCTTAGTACATTTCTATTATTTGTTTATGACTGTTTTGTAATTATATTGCTATGATTTTTTTTTAAATGCTGTACAAAATTGACCTTCTGTCAATAAGGTCTGTTAGAAATAATTGATTTTTTTTATTATGACCTTTGGCCAATCAATAAAAACTGTAATGGTATACAATAATTAATTGTTTTAAAGAAAATAGTAAGTGAGCAGCAAACAGGTAATCCTTATTTAGCAACTATAATTGGGACTTAGACCTATATAGTTATGCAAAGCAGTCACTAAGTGAAAAATAATGTAGCTGTGACTGTGGTTACAATTTTATTTCGGTTTCTTTGCTTTATGACATCAGAGGGATTGTTCTCAAAACAGCCAAGTGAGCCCAAATGGTGGCGAAGTTTCTGGAACTCAATTCATGAAGAAGCTGGAAAAAAGGGGAAATCTTATAGGTTTTTTTCCACATTCCCAGTGTCTTTGGAATGCTCACCCTGGCACTGGGTTAATTAGCAAGAAAAGAAATTATGTTTGTATTTATCTTCTTTGGAGAGGAAAGGATTACAAGGGAGTAATCTACTACTACTACCTTATATAAGATTGACAAAATAAATACATAAAATAAATAAAGAGAGTAAGCAGGCACAGAATGGAGAATACATATCAAAAGGAATATGCTAACCCTAAGACACTGATGACTATGAGCCACCAGCTGCTTAAAAGGCAAAAGAAAACCTTGAGTGTGAATCTTATTAGAGTCTTGTCAATTTCAAGCAGCACCTGACAGCACAACCTTGTAATCTACTGCTGTAATTAAGTTCAGACAGCTAAACTTGTTAATTTGCAGTTAGCACTTTTTTAGGGATGAACTACACAGTGGAGAATAGCTGCTCAGAAAGAGCTTGCTGGTTTAGGCAATCTCTCTGTTTGGTGTAGGGAGATAAAAATGGGCCAAACAATGCATACTAACTGACACATAATTACAAAGGTAATAAATAGAGGTATTGGTCGTAAAGTTACTTTTTCTTCACCACTGTGATTGCAAATGGTCTCCGTGGCATTCATTAAATGAGGACTATCTGCAGTAAGATAACATGCTATAAGAATTTTACAGTATCTGTGTGTGTTATCTATTTACCTTTTAAAATTGGACGGTTTTTACAATCATTACAGATTGTAAGATTTGCTTAAATACTTCAAGCAGGTGAGAAGTTTCTTATATCAAAATGATTGGACCTTGAGTTTGGTGTAATGTAAAGTAGTAGTATTCTATGGAATGTCACAAGAAGAAAGAATTCTGAATAAAAAACCTTTTATGACAATACTAATACCCAATATAATAGCTAACTTATATTCTAAATTGCAAAGCAAAATAATACCGGTAGGTTTTAGAAAAAAAACATTTAATAAGAATTCTCTATAATGCTTTAAAATGTCAGAAGTCTTAAGATCAGCACAATTATGTACTCATATTTGTGTTACTTAAAAATAATTATTGCTATATTACAATAATAAACAGCAGCAGTCACCTTTTAAGGAGACTTATTTCTCCTGACTGATTGCACTTAACTTTTGTTTGGTTATTTCTTCAAACCAAATCCATCCTGTAACGTAGAAAGTGTTGGTCAACATGATTCAGCCTAATGTAAAATTCATGGTGCCCTTCTACACAATAAGCTCTGTTTCTCTGGGATGTAAACCACCAATGTAATAACTGGACAAACATTCAAGAATGCGGAGCTAATAATAATCACACTTCACCAGCTAAGACTTAAAATTCTGCAAGCTGTAATTCAAACACAACTAAAGGGTATTAGGCTGGAGAAGGTTGTACATTTACATACATTCAAATGCTATTGCTAAAATTCAATTAAATTCCCATTTCAAAATCAGCAGTAAAATAGACGTGTATAAATCCAAACAGCCTCCATTTTTAATTAATCTAATCTTTTTAAATACAGAAAACTAAAATCAATCTTAATATTATATGGAAAGCACGTTAGAGAGACAGAAACTTAAAACATTAAAGATATTATTTTCTTTGGTTTATTTTAGCTTTTGAGAAATCTGTACTGTACTTAATTCATAATTGTTGGGCATTTAATTTCCCTCTTGGCATGTATTTCCTTGTGGCATGTATTCTGTGTACAGAGAAGATTTTAAATGAAGTAGAAATTTAGGTCATACAATGAATATTCAGAGAGAAATGGTAGATTCCATATTTTATCATCCTTATGTGATTTAAGACAATTATTTTTAATTGGCTAATTTTCAGGACTGAATAAACTCAACAAAATACAAAGAATGTTTCATTTCTAAGTACATATTTGAGTAGAGAAGAATCCATGGTAGATCACATTGATAATTGAAAATAAATTTAATGAAGCCCATTGTTTCTCCATTTTTTTCTGAGGCACTAACGAATTCAGAAACTATCATGCTTTACTTGTGAGATATTTGTGTATAAGAAATGTACACTAAACTGCAATCCCTACGAAGTTTAATAGGACTTATTTTTGTCTTGTCTTAGAGCACACTTTTTTTTCCAGCATTCATTTTTAGATCTAGGCAAGAAACACAACTGAAGGATCACTTATCTCAAAGAAAAATATAGTTATGAGATTTCCAACAGATACCTAAACTCAATTGATCTTCTTGTGTGGCATAGATCAGTTTTAGAAAATTTATAATTTATAAAAGCAGCCACTTTCACGTGGTTATATGCAAAAGAGGTTATGGTAGCTTACATCTGGAATAAGTATTAGGTAGGAATCACCTGCATTGTTTAAAATTAATTCAAATAATCAAAACACCTTTCAGTATTTTTTCTACTTTTGTTCTCTAAATAAAAGATTAAATAGAGAACTGGTGGTAACAGGCAATCATATACTATATATAAAACAGAACATCTGCAGGTGGGTTAAGAAAGCTACTAAAAGTAGGGCTAGGAAGACAGTTCAAAATTCCCTCTCTTCCTCTACTGAAGTCAAGTCATACAAATATCCTGGTAGCAGAGGACAGCACACAAAAGTGTTAATTCTGATCTGCAGAAATGGCAATACAATGCAGAAAATAGAAGGAGACTTCACCACATAGGACATGCAAGCTCAGATACATAGCCTTGTATAATAAATTATTAAATTAATCCCAAACCTCCTTTTTAATAATCTCTCTCTCTCTCTCTCTCTCTCTCACACACACACACACACACACACACCCCTCTCAAAGTACCTAAAGAATGTCAAATAATTTTGGCATTTCAAAAAAGTTAAATCACATAAATGTTATTCATCTTCCTTGCCAATAAAAATACAATAACAATACTATAATCAATAATTTCCTGTTTTTTATGGTAGCCAAAATCAGCTGTTTAAAATAGCCATTTTGCTCTAATAGTATGGCTAGTCCTATCAATTATATGTACACCAGATACAAGACCGTCAATAATTTATATTCATTTAGAAAACCCATTCTCAGTACAGCCTCCTTACGAAAGATATCTAGTCTCTTGCTGAAATAAAAGTAATTAATTATGCATATATCTAATACGCCTAATATTCCACAAAAATTGTTTGTAGATTAACACAATAAATATGACTTTACGCTGAAAAATTCCTTCATTTTCTTGCAATGATAGGGTGTTTTTTTTAACTAAGGAACATTATTGTGTTCATACATTAGTGAATTACATGGTTAAATAGCATACAACACCTATACAAACAGCTATGTCTACAAAGCTTATTTTTGCTTACGATCAGGAATTACTTCCATAAAAAATATATTTAGCAATTTAATAGTCAATTGACTAGTTAATAGTCAATTATTATATATTAAGATCAATTTTAATAAGTGATTATATTTAATATATATCACTTTTGTTTGATAGTTGGTTAGCAATGAGAAGGAGACTTGGCAAAGTTGAAAGACACCATCTGAACTAAAGTTTACCACACAACACTATGTTCATATTCTTCTCTCTGCAGCTATATCACTGTAGACTGAATGTGTATTTCATCTTTGAAGTCAAACATTCTATATTTTCTTTCCAAAAGGTTTGCATATGATATTGCTTTGATGTTTAGAGGGCTAAAGTATTTGAAAACCTATCTGCTGATTATGAACAAAATTATGCTAGGTTGATGTATCCAAAGCCTACCCTTTAAGATGCAATCATTTTCAAGACGTGTCGATATAATTTTAATCAATAATTTTAGCAAGTAGGACAATTAACATTTAGCCTTAGAAAACTAGAAATTCAAAAACTGACTTTTTAATTGCAGAGCAATACTACCCAAATTATTACAATACATAGAAAGGCATATTGATGGAAATACATTTCATTTGTTCTTGCTATTATATTTTCTTCTTCAATTTTGGACTGAAGTGGGCAATTATTAGTGCAATTCAGAAAATCATGAGAGAAAGTGTGTGTGTACATTTGTGTTTTACTTACTGTATTGCCATGTAAAATGAACACTTAAAAATAGAAGCCTATAAAAAAAACTAGCTTGCACTGGTTGAAACTTTTGCAATGGTACCACTCAACATGTACACATACAATAGGAATAATCTTAGTATAGGTAAAAAGTTAACATGTTTGCATGAAAGGTTTGCATGTGATGGGATCCATAAGGCTCAAAGCAGCATTTTATTTTCTTTGCTTTCAGGACATGCAAACAGGACACACTAATACAAAATGTAAGATGTTTGCATGCATCTTCTGTATAATGTTCATCATGAAAGTAAAGGAATAAAATTTGACCCCTTTCACTTCTGTTTGTTTTAAATGTTATCCAGCTCTCTTATAAAGAAGATGAATAGTTAAAACTTAATAGTCTGGATATGCAATTTAAGTAAAAATTTCTGATTTATTTTTAAAACAAATTAATACATCTATTATCTTTTATGTAGTTTAACAAGTTTTTAAAATTTGCAGCATAATTCTTGGCATATTTATTCAAAAAAATCCGTCATGTCCACTGGGATTATTCAAGATGTGTCCATTGGATTCCAACCACAGAAATGCTAAGGGTTTGAAATGTTGTATTACAGAAGTACGTAGTGTTTAAAAATGAGATTTATTATTTTTCCAAAGTTATTCTATGTTCAGTACTTATAAGTCTGTATAATATTTAGTCTAAATCTGCAAAATATTACTTGTTCGTTCTTTTTATTCATCCCTAATATAAGTATGTTCTGTTTTTTGTAAATCTCCAACACCGTCACAATTAACTGATTTCTAAGAAGTGAGAGATGCATCTTTTGAGTAATGGTAAGGCCATATAACTCACAACGTGACATTTCCCTGATGAAATATAAGAAAATGACAGTGACTATTCCCATTGACAGACTATGAGTAGTCTATCCCTCATGAATAATAGACATTACTAGTAAATTCTTCTAAAGCAGTGTATTATTAATAGGTGGACAGCAACACCAAAATATACCCTTTTTAGTCCAACATAGTTTGCAAATAGAAGCAGGCTCACATGGCTTCCAGGCCAAAACCCCAGAACATTAAAATGTTATTTTAATTCATCTGCCAGCCCAACTCTTCTCTTCATCAGGCGATAAAGCTTTGCCTTGTGAAAAGCACTGATCCAAGATGTTGGGATTTGAACAAAATGCGTAGCTGGTTTTTTAACAAGGAGACGTAACTACAAGTTTACACAGAGATTTCCTTCCTGGTTCAAGGAGAATATGACATGCAAGAGAATCTTGCTCTTTCCTCCATTTCGGGGAAGAGAAATGTTTAAACAGTTTCTTAGAAGATGAAAAGCCTGTCTTACCTGCAATTGGAAGCAAAGCCTGAAGGATGGCATTAATAAGTATTCCTTTCAGCTTCATTTCCCCACCCCCAAGGTTGTAAGCCAGTTGGGGATGAAGAAGAAGGCTGAAGACCACAATTGAAGAGCTACCAGGACAAGGAAAGGACAAGAGAAATGGCTTTGTTCTTCTGACTGCCTTCACAGGAAGTGCAAAGCCCACTGAGATCTTTCAGAAACCACCTGCTGGCCATAAGGTTGAAATACACACTCTTTTGCTCTATCATCAGAAAATTCAATTGAAAATGGCTACAAACATGTATATCTGGAATGATCAGTGATTGTTAAAGTTTGCAGCAGATTGAATGCCAGCAAAATTGTGTTTTATGCAATCTCCAAATTTCAGTGCAAAATGTCTGCCTTAATTTTACCCATGGTAGCCATCTGTCACTTTAATTCCAGCTTATAACCATAGCCAGACTCCAAGTTTTCCTTTCCTTTCTCTTGTTCTTCCTACAGGATATCTTGAGGCACATCCCCCATGTCCTGGTTGAAAGTGTCAGTCACTCCCTCTTCTTTGTGGCAACCCCTGAGATATTGGAACACTGCTATCATGTCTCTCCCAGTCCTTCTTTTCATTAAACTAGACATACCCAGTTCCTGCAACCGTTCTTCATATGTTTTAGCCTCCAGTCCCCTAATCATCTTTGTTGCTCTTCTCTGCATTCTTTCTAGAGTCTCGACATCCTTTTTACATCGTGGCGACCAAAACTGGATGCAATATTCCAAGTGTGGTCTTACCAAGGCATTATAAAGTGATACTTTGCGGGTGGCAAAAAGGAATTACATTACCCCAGGACACTGCAACCGACATAAATACGATCCAGTTACCAAGCCTCTGAATTTTGATCCCGTAACCATGGGGATGCTGCAACAGTCGTAAGTGTGAGGAACAGTTATAACTCCCTTTTTCAGTGCCATGGTAACTTCAAATGGTCACTAAACCAAAGGTTATAATTCAAGGTTTACCTGTACACTTATGCCAGTTATTTTTGCCATTGCTAAAAAAAAAAATGCAAGACACACCTAAACTTGACAGATTTTTCTCTTCCCCCCGACCCTCAGTTTCTGCCTGACTAATGCAAAAGTGGATTTGCTTTATTAAAAAGAGATTTTCTAGAACATTAGCATTACCACAGCCTAGTTAATATAGCCATAAAATAGCAAATCAATGGGGATACGTCTCTGCGATTAACTCTGCTGTTAAAAATAAGAGCCAGTCATTACAAGGGCTCAGATGCCAATGAGAGAACCAGGCAGGTACACTTAATCCACCGGAGAAATTTAAAAAGATAAGATAGAATCAATCACTGACTAACATGGCTGCCATAAAAGCATCTCTCGGACACAACTGCCTTGGAAACTTATGGGAAATTTAACTTTAAGAGCTGCAAAAAAAAGTTATAAAATCACAGTGAATTGAGTAGGAAGAAGCTGGCAAATCTTAATATCGTATTTTTATTTCCTTTCATTAGATTATGTTCAATTCTCAGAGATGACCTAGACAATTCAATAGCAATAGCAATAGCACTTAGACTTATATACCACTTCATGGTGCTTTTACAGCCCTCTCTAAGTGTCAGCATTGCCCCCAACAATCTGGGTCATAATATTGGGCTAAATGAAGATTCTCTCTTCTGCTTCTGAATTATGCAGCTGGATTCTCACTCAAACCTTTCCTAATTGACTATCAGCTATGCTGGCTGGAGAATTCTGAGAGTTGAAGTCCACAAGTCTTAAAGTTGCCAAGTTTGAAGACCTCTGGCCTATGGAGATTCTCAGTCATCCAGGTCATGGTTTCCCCAAAGGTTTCCCCAAGAGGCAACTGGACTTCCTGGTTTTACTTTGAAGATGTTTCCCTTCTCATCCAAGAAGCTTCTTCAGCTCTGAAGAAACGTCTTGAAGCTGAGGTAGCTTCTTGGATGAGAAGTGAAACATCTTTTTTTTAAAAAACCAAACCCCTATGGTGAAAAAGCACCTTTAAGACATTCATTCACTTATTTATTTACTTACTTAGTGGTAACTTGAGATAAAGTCAGTGTCTGAGAAGGTTTTTTAATAAGTGGTAGGACTACCAACTATTTAGAAGTTTCTCCCAAGAAAGAATCAGGTAGGACATGCTTTGGGTATGTGCTTATGTATGTTTGTTTAATAACTAGATCACAATTACTGTGATTTCAATAATTGAGCAATTTCAAACTGAGCAGAACTAAAAAGAGGCATTTAATACTGATTTCCTTTTTCCAATGCTTAGAAGAACTTCTCTGAAGTGGCTACCATTTCCAAAGCTTCTGTTTATTTTCTTTGTTCTTGCATACAGGTGCTCCTTTGGCACTTTTCATCAGCAAGTGAAAATGTATTTTTTTTTCCTCCATTAATCTTTCCTGAGTTAATATTAAGAGCTTGTATGTACACCTTGGCACATCCACAATCCTCATTTACAAATTACCGCTGAGCAATTTAAAACAGACAGAGACAGAATTTCATCGTTCAGAATGTCCTTTTAAACGCTGTTTCCTCGTAAAGTGCACACATGTCCCCAAACACACATTTCTGAATATGTCTTATCCTAAACATTTTATGTGCATTCTGTTTTTTAATTGCTGTGGGTTTTGTCCTGACATAACCATCCTGTTCTTCGGAGGGGTATAAAATCTGTGGAATGGTCTTCTTTCAATCCATGTATTAGTCCTCAAAGTACGAATCTTTTAGTTTACTTTGAAAAACAGACTTACAAGAAATCTTTGAGTTTTCCTGAGAGTGATGTAGAAAGTTAGCACGCACCCCTCTCCTAGAAGAATGTAATACTTCAGCAAATATTAAAAAGGCAGGATATTTCCCCTAAAAGAGAAATCGAAATCTTAAGGGAGTCAGACACTCAGCCCCAGTTCTCTGCCCCTAGCAGATATTTTGATGCCAGCCTTTATACAAGAAAAAAGACTGGGGCAGCCTATCTATACAAGACAAAAGTCCTCCAGATCCAGGGTGATGGGATTAAGACATAACCCCTCAGGTGGAATGGGACTTTTAGGCTCTTACCGTTGGCCGCACCTCCGCCTCCTCCAGGGTTCTGCCTCCACGCATTATCCACCAGCTTTTCTCCTTGGCTGGCCTGCCCCCATCCTTTCGCCCTGGCCAATGGGCCTCAGCCCCTCCATCCCAGGCCCTTCGGCATGGCCTATTCACCGAAAGATGGTTCGCCCCGGGCTTTTGGGCACACAGGACAGTTCACTCCCAGCCAATCTCTGACTGCCAATGCTGGCAGCCAGAAGCTACGGCATGATCGATGCAGGGTCTGGGAGGCTTTGAGGGAGGTGCTGCAGCCAAATGGCCTCAGACGCTTGTTAGGAGAAAGAAGGAGAGGGGGTGAAAGCTCCCCTGTACCTGATCTTTCTTCCTTTCTCTCTTCCTTCCCTTCCTCCTTCCCTCTCTTCTTCTAAGCCTAGGATACCCACCCAAAACAAAAACTCCTTTGGATGAAGCCGGGTTATTTACACCCCACCCCACCACCACTCTTCCCTTCCCGTTCAGTGTCAGGGAGGCAGGATCAGGTATGGGGAGTTTTTTCTTCTTTTTTCCTGCTTGTTGCTTTTTATTTCTTTATTTTTTATTTTTATTCTTTCTTCTTCTCTACCTCTATTTTTTGAGGCTGGCTTCTAGTCTAATTGGATTAAGGTATCAAGAACCTGAAGATGGTCGATAAAAAATTGGATTAGGAAACAAGAACCTGAAGATAAACAAATTCGTGACTTGGATTATAAAATTGGTGGTTTAAAGTCAGAAATAAAAATGAAAAAGATAATAACATACGCATCAACAACAACAGTGAGTCCTGGGACACAAAGAACAACAGAGACATCATCACATCAGGAAATGATGAACCCAGAACTAAAAAATATGCAATGCATGAAGATATAAAAAAGCGGTAAAAGAAAAAGTAAAGAAAGTAAATGAGAAGATAGAAAAAGTAGAGGGAGAAGTAAAGGAGGTAAAAAAGGATGGTAAACAACATAGAGGAATCGTTGTATTACAAGACATGGGGATGATTTTAGGAATGGTTGCAAAAAAATATGAATGAATAGAGGGGAAATAAGAATGAAAGATAAACCCAGATGACATACTTGAAATGGAAGAGAGGAGGGGAAGGGAAATATAGACAAAGTATACTAGACAAATATACATTAAAAATAGAATATATTAATAAGTGAAAAATGTGAAAGTAATAGAAAAGAGGCATTTAATAAATAATAAATCGAAACTGCTGGAAGACCATCCCGAGATCTATTAAAATAAAAGAACATAACAAGTTTAAGTTTATTGGGAAATAGAAAGAGAAAGAGAAAAAAAGAGAAAGAGAGAGAGAGAGGAGGAGGAGGAGGAGGAGGAGGAGGAGGAGGAGGAGGAGGAAAAGAGGATAGGAGATAAGGGAAGAGGAGGGAAGAGGAGAGCAGTAGGAGAGAGGAAAGGGATGTTGAGAAGGATGGAAGGGAGGGAAAGGAAAGTAAGAGTAGAGGGAGGAAAAGAGGGAGAACAGTTGTGGGAAACAAAAAGGGGAGTAAGGGATGGCAAAAAAGCAGTCTTGATGGTATAAAAAAATATTAACAATTGCTGTAATGAAATAGAAAATATATAAAAGAGTATTATATTATTATTGAGAAAATGAAATTGTATGTGATGTAAAGATGTAAAATAAAATTTAAAAAAATATTTTAAAAAGATGAAATTTCCACTGTATCTGCCTTTTCCTTTGTTTTTTCTTTGCAATGTAGCAGGTCAAAAGGTACAGTGTTATTTTGATTCATAGTGATTCACTTTGAGTTGACATAGCTAAAGATGCTAGCATCAAAAATATTTGTGTAATGCATGTTTTTGTTTTGATTTATTACATTTTATAAAACCTGTAGCGTATGAAATTTCATTTTCCAGTATGTTTGCTTGGTGCAAAATAGTAAACATTTTGTTATCATACAATTTAAAATAACTTTAAAAAGCAAGACAGGAAGAAAATTAAATCGTTTGAGTTGTGGTGCTGGAAAAGGCTCCAAGGCACACTCTTTGGAAAGCAAAGGTGACTAACAAGCAAGTACTGGAGCTCATAACACCAGACATGTCACTTGAAGGCCAAATCATGAAACTGCATCTCACTTACTTTGGCCATATCAGATGGGAGAATTCACTGAAGAAAGAGTTAGCGGTAAAAGGAAACCAGGTCATCAAAGAACACAGTGGGTGGACACCATCAAAGCTAACACCAGTGAGAGCACAGAAAATTCAACAAAATAGTGCAAGATTGGAAGAGTTCTGGTCCATAGAATCGCCAAGAGTTGAACACAAGTGAATGGATAACATCAGCATCATTATATACCTTATCAAGTTCATATTTGGCAATGATCTATATCAGCAGTCTCCAACCTTAGCAACTTTAAGACTTGTGGACTTCAACTCCCAGAGTTCCTCAGCCAGCT
>JANHGD010145282.1:0-11599 GCA_027560375.1 Imantodes cenchoa
CCGGTGAGATTTGAACTGCTGAACTAGCAGTCAGTTGAAGTAGCCGGCAGTACTGCACTCTAACCACTGCGCCACCTCGGCTCTAAGAGAACTGGTCTTTATCTGTGCCCACCTCCCAGAGGTGGCTCTGTCCCCCTGCCAGGGCTTAGCCTGGCACCCTTCAGCCTGGTCTTCCCTCTCCAAAGGAGGATGAAGATAGGAGCTGTGAAGAGCCAAGAACCTCCTCAAACTGAAGAAAAACTCTTCCCAGGAAAGGGAAGAGTTGGGACGATGGGGAGTTGGCGCTCCAGAGATAGATGGGGTTGCAAAATGCAAATTTCTGAAAATCTCCATGTCTTTTGCCAATGTGGTAAAGATCTCCATTTCTTTGCAAACTCCCAAAGTTCTCCATTGTTCTTTGTTAACTACCTTAAATTATCCATGTTCTTGTAAACTTTTGAAGTTCTCCATTGTTACTTGTAAACTTCTGAAGTTCTCCATGTTCTTTGTTAACTCCATAAATTCTCCATTGTTCTTTGTTAACTCCATAAATTCTCCATGTTCTTTGTTAACTCCATAAATTCTCCATTGTTCTTTGTTAACTTCTGAAGTTCTCCATTGTTCTTTGTAAACTCCATAAGTTCTCCATTGTTCTTTGTTAACTACCTTAAGTTCTCTATTATTCTTCGTTAACTCCATAAGTTCTCCATGTTCTTTGTAAACTTCCAAAGTTCTCCATGTCCTGCGTCAATCTCCCTGAAAGTCTCCCTGTCATTCTTTTTTTTCCAGATAAACTCTTCTATATTTACACTTCTGGAACAACTGGTTTGCCCAAGGCAGCTATCATCGTCCACAGCAGGTCAGTGAAAAGAAAGAGAGATTTCCCGCGGTTCAGATCTGATTTGCTCCCCGTTTCCTCAAGAGCCCCCCTCTACACGGGCTGACCCACCCAAACTGACTCGGGGCTCTCCTTTCTCGGAGCAGGTATTTCCGGATGGCGACCTTGGTTTACGGCGGCTTTCGCATGACGCCCGATGACGTGGTTTATGACAGCCTCCCTCTCTACCACGCGGCAGGTAACGCCAACGCTTTGGGCTTCACAGCCCTCACACGTTTATTTTTCATCCCCTTTGTTAAGGATACGATGGCTATAATCAATTCTTCAATGCAATATGTGGTTACAGCTTGATACTCAGAGAAAAACCAGAGTTTGTTTAGCGATCAAAAAATACTTTACTAAACTAAAAGTGATAAACAAAAATAACAAGTCTGTACAATATTGAAACACTAAGTTTCTATACAGATAGCACAAAGCTATTTTCTTCCAGCAAACCTTTTAAATAACAGTTCTTCAGTCCTTGGAGCAAACAAGCTTCTCACACAGAGATTCAGCTATTCAATAGAGAGAGAGAGAACTCTACTAACATGTGCTTCTTATATTCATTTACAGTCAGCCAACACCCTTTTGCATTTTAAGCTATACAACATATTTTTACAAACATTGATTCATAGATTACATAAACATTAGTAAACCCAACCAGTTTTAATCTATATTCTAACAAGTTGTGCTAAAATAAGGCAAGTAATCAATAAAATCAAATTTACAGAATAATGAAACAAAATGTTTGACGTCTAAATGAAATCAGGGACTTCCGGTGGTAACGGAGCTGCGCAAGGAGGCTAGAGAGCGGGGCTCCGCTCACAGACCACCTCTTTTCCAATCAAAGGATCCTTGAAGGTGCGATCGGACCCGGAGGACCCGACCGCTGGAAAGGGGCATTACTGAGGTTCACAAGGCACCTTGCAATTGCCTTGTAGGACCACGATAAGCCCCCCAACTTTGAAGGGAAAGCACCGGCAAACTCGGACGAGTCGAGCCGGCCATAGCAGAGACGACCACACAGCAGGAAGGAGAAGAGAAAGTAAAGAAAGCGACGTCGGAAAAGTAAGATTTAAACAATTTTTTCTTTTTTTAGTACCATATTTTGCACGGATCAAAGACAGCGAGCCCATAAAGTAATAAATAGAACAAGCGGCAACGATAAGTAAATTGAGAAGATTGCCGAAGACTTACAAGCGCAGAAGCGAAAAGTAAGCAGCAAACTCGGAGCGTGTCAGCGGGGGTGCTTGAATGAGAGAGATAGAGCGATAGTGAAGAACGACCCTCACTCACTAACTGAGAACAATAGACTCGAACTCCTAGAGCAATATTAGAAAAATAGACTTGAATGGAGAGGACAAAACAACAAGCAGTAGAAGACGGAAGTGCGACCGGAAACGGCGCCATCATACCAAACTAATTGAAAATAGCGCAAAAATAAAATTAAAATATCTTGGCAAGAAGGACACAGGCTCCGAAGATAGAAGTAATTAAGGACATTATTATATGGAATAAAAATTTGCTGTGTAGAAACTCTTTGATGGGCGATAAGGGAAAGAAACTTAAGGACATATTTAAAACTTTGGAAACATCGAATTAAATACAACGCACTAGAAGACGAGGGAGAAGGAAAAATTGATGTATTATTGGACCAGATAAGTACCTATTTTGAAAAATAAGAAGAACTCTATTTGGACTTTACACTATTTTCTATTATATTGGAACGTTTTTTGTCTTTTATTTTAGACTTTTTTCATTTTTCTTTTTTCTTTTTCTTTTTCTTTTTCTGTTTATCTCCAGGACTTCTGGGAATTTGTGATTTTTGATGGAGGAGTAACTTTTTGCCCTTATCTTCCCTCCTCTAGCTCTTTTTTCCTATTTTTATAGTGTTATACTCCCCTTACATCTAAAAACCAAGGAAATTTTTTGATAATAATTATAGGTTTTTCTTTTTTCCCCTTACTTCCCCACTTAGATTTTTTATTTTCTATTGGATTTACTTCTCTTTTATATTCCTTTTATTACTTTATATATTTCTCTTTATATCTCCTATCCACTAGTTACTATCTGGATTTGTTGATTAAGATATTGTAATCATTGTAATCATTGATTAATTTATTACTATCATTAACTTAATATTATTAATTATTATTAATTATACAAGATTCTAAAAATATTATAAAATAGACCGTATTAGAAGTGTATAGTAATAAGATAAAATTGCCATATTATTAATTGGTTGATAAGATAAAGAACTACTACAGTGTATATATTGATTAAACTAGATAAAAATTATTAATTAACAGTGAAATCAAATAAGATTAATTTACTAATTTAAATTACTGAGAATTAACTTATATAGAAAGTAAGAACTGTACTTGTAAGAATTGTATGTTATTTTGGAAAAATTTAAAAGTCTTACTTAATATGACCAGTACAATAACTACAACTAAAATGAGTAAAAAACAAACAACAAACACTGGAACTACACCACAAGAATCCCCAAAATATCAAAAACCTATTGATACTATGTTAGCTAAAGAAAAATCAACATCAACAACGAGCTTGCAGTCAATACAAGAGATATTATTACAGATGCAAGACTCTATGGCAAAAACTCAGATCACATTAGACAATAATAGAGAAGAGGCTAAACAACGCCATGAGGAACTGAAAATGGAAATGGGAGAAGTAAAGGACAAAGTGAAGGGAATTGACGAAAGAGTGATAAACATCCAACAAACCCTGATAGAAAATGAACAAAAGTTTAAAATAATAGAAGATAGAGTGGAAAAGGTGGAACACAAGGTGGAAGAAATAGAAAGTACAGAGGAAAAAAACTCCCAAATTGTTAAAAATCTGCAGGAGGCATTTGCACACATAGAGATGGAACGCGCCTCGTATAATTTAAGATTTCAGAATGTAATTGAGGAAAAAGGAGAGAACATAAAAGAAAAGATGGTGGAGATCATAGCGGCAATTCTTCAAGAGGAGCCACAATACATAAGGAGGGAAATAGAAGAAATATATCGCGTACACACAAACTACGCCAGGAGACACCATTTGCCTAGAGAGGTACATCTGAAATTTGTGAGGAGAGATATACGCGACGAGATCTATAAGTGGTCAAGAACTGAAAAGATCACATATAAAGAGAAAGAGATAATAATCTTAAAACAAGTTCCACGAAGAATAAGAGAAAATCGAAAACAATACCAATTCCTAACAAAAAGATTAATAAAAGATAATATAATGTTTAGATGGTTAGTACCGGAAGGATTACAAGTAACATGGCAAGAGAGAAAAATAAGGATTGACACACTGGAGCAAGCAAGAAGGTTTGGAATAAGAAGTGGCCTCATAGAAGAAGAACAACTTAGCAGAGAAAGTAGGGATAGCAGAGAAGAACTTGAAGAAAGAAGTCAGGAGGAATGCAAGAGCCAAGAGGAGGGAAGAACAACAGAGGAAGAAGAAAGACCAGGAGAGGGTACCAGCAAACAAGAACACCAACAAGAAATAAGAGAACCTAGATATCCCAAAAGACACAACAAATAAATATGACGGAAGAAATAAAAATAACATCCATCAACATAAATGGACTAAACAATCAAAAAAAAAGAAGTCAGATTTTTACAAAATTAAATAAATTAGATACAAATGTGATTGCTCTACAGGAAGTGCACATAAAAAAAGAGAACCAACGTCTATTAGAGAACCCTAAACTCGGAAAACTATATACCTCTCTAGCAGACCAAAGAAAAAGGGGGGTGGCTGTTTATGTAAAAAAGACAATTAATTCAAAAATGCTATATAACGATAAGGAAGGACGCATATTAATTATCCAATTAGAGATTGAACAAACAAAAATAATATTAATAACAATTTATGCACCCAATGAAAAACAAATGGAATTTTACAAAAAACTTCATAATAAAATTTTAGAATTGGAAATGGAAAATATAATTATAATTGGAGATTACAACGCTATAGTTAATAGTAAAATAGATTATAAAGGGAAAAAACACCACAAAGGGAAAAAAAACATATTACCAAAAACTTTCTGGGAAATGAGCAATGAATTAGGCTTGAAAGATGGATGGCGAGAAAAACACGAAACAGCACAACAATATACACACTACTCAAATCCACATCAGTCTTGGTCAAGGATAGACATGATATGGACGACCCCGGAAATATTAAATCAAATTGAACAAATAGAGATCGAACCAAATTCTTGGGCAGATCATAGCCCGATAACAATTAAATGGAAAAGGAAGATTAGGCAAATAAAATGGACAATGAATCGCTCAATCCTAAAGGAGAAACAATATACAGACATGTTAGAAAAAGAATTAGAAATATTTTTCAAAATAAATAAAAACGAAGAAACATCAACACAAATATTATGGGACACAGCAAAAGCTTACATTCGGGGATTAACAATAGCATACACAGCAAATAAAAATAAAGAAAAAAGAATGAGACTCGACCGTTTACACCAAGAACTTAAAGAATATGAAATGAAATTACAAAATGACCCTAAAAATAAAAAAGCGAAAGAACAAAGGGATCTCACAAAACATAAAATAAATTTGACCATCCAAGAAGAATTGGCGATTAAAATCAGAAAAGCCAAACAAAATTTTTTTGAGCATGGAAACAAAACAGGTCGCTGGCTAGCGCATAAATTAAGGAAACAAAAAGAGGCCAATGTAATAGGAAAATTAACTAACTCCGAAGGGGAGATAAAATATGATAAGGAAGGGAAAAAAAGTATTGCACTAGAATTCTTCAAAAACTTATATGCACATGAAGAAGTAGAGGACGACAAAATTATAAATTACTTAAATTCTGTAAATATCAAACAGATAACAGAAGAACAGGAACAATTATTAAATAAACCCATAACAATTACAGAACTAAGAACAATAATTAAACAACAGAAAAGTAACAAAGCATCAGGCCCAGATGGGCTCCCGGCAGAATTATATAAACAGTCAATAAATAGTATAGAAGAAAATATGATAGAAATTTTTAACAAGATATTTCAAGATGCAAAACTACCTTCATCATGGTCTGAAGCACTAATATTTCTTATACATAAAGAAGAGACAGACCAAAAAAGAATACAAAATTATAGACCCATATCGCTATTAAATTCTGACTACAAAATATTTATTGCAATACTTGCAGCAAGATTAAAAATAATACTAAACAAATTGATACATCAAGATCAAAATGGGTTTCTACCTAAACGTCAGATTAAAAATAATCTCAGAATAATTGTTAATACTCTCGAGTACTATGAAGAACACCCGGAGAAAGAAATGGCATTGGTTTTCCTTGACGCCCAAAAGGCCTTTGACAACGTTAATTGGAAATTTATTGGCCATCAATTACAATGGATGAAATTCGGCTCAAAATTTACAAATCTAATACAGTCAATATATTCAAAACAGAAGGCTAGAATTATACTAAATGGAGAACAGACGGAACAATTTGAAATTGAAAAGGGAGTAAGGCAGGGATGCCCGATATCGCCACTTCTTTTTATATTAACTCTAGAGACACTACTGATAAAAATAAGAAAGGAACAAGATATAAAGGGATTGGAAATTTAAAAAGAGCAATACAAAGTCCAAGCATTTGCTGACGATTTGGCCTTTATAATCGAGGAACCACTCGATTCGACACCTAAATTAATAAAACTGATCGAAGAATTTGGCGAAGTAGCAGGACTAAAAATTAATAAAACTAAAACTAAAATTATAGTGAAGAATCTTACCAAGAATCAGGAGAAAAAATTAGAAGAATTAACAGAAATGGAAGTGGTTAAAAAAGTAAAATACTTAGGAATTTGGCTTACGGCAAGAGGTTCAACTATAAAACAGGATAATTACAATAAAATATTATACCAAATTAAAAAAGATTTACAGGTCTGGAAAAATTTGCAACTATCATTACTAGGTAGAATATCTTCGGTAAAGATGAACATTTTGCCAAGGTTAATATTCTTATTCCAAGTCATTCCGATTCACCCAGGGAAATTTTTTTTTACAGATCTAACTAAAAGTGTATCCCAATATATTTGGCAAGGGAAAAAACCAAGAATAAAACAAATCTCAATGCAAGACGTAAAAGAGAGAGGGGGATTGGGATTACCTAATTGGAAACTATATTATTATGCAGCAGGCCTGTCATGGGTAAAAGATTGGATAAAATTGGAGGATCAAAGATTATTAACAATAGAAGGCCATGATTTACATCTAGGATGGCATGCATTTATTTGGCATGATAAACATAAAACACACAAATATTTTAAGAAACACTTAATTAGAAATTCCCTATTACAGATCTGGCTAGATATCAAAAAACAACACTACTTTCAAACACCGCAGTGGATTTCCCCAATAGACTCAATACGCCACCCAAACTTTATAAACCCTGCGAAGACATTAAAATATAAAGATCTTTTAAATGACCAGCAAAGATTGAGATCAAGAAATGAATTGGCTGAAAGAGGACTAGAATTAGATTGGTGGACATACACCCAAATACAAAATGTCTTTCAAAAAGATAATAGGAATCACGGTTTCCAAAGGGAAAAGGGGGACTTGGACAAAATCATTTTAGGAACAGAGGAAAAACTGATTGGTAAAACCTATAAATTCTTGATCAGACACAAAACAGAAATTGGTGGTTTCTCAATCAGCTATTTTTGAGGAAGATGCTGACTGGTCCAGAATTCATTCAAACGATCCTGGAGTTTATTTTCCCAGAGATGATGTTGCTGGTGACACGCAACCTGATCACCAAGATTCTCAGGCAAGTGTTCCAGACACCAGATCTGATGTTCCATCTTTGTGAGTCACGGATGCTGATGCTAGTGATGATGATTTCACCCATGGACGTAGCATCACAGGCTGTTCATTAAAGCTCCGCCATGTCTGGGTCAGCAGCCAGGGCCCCATTGATACGTGGCAAGCCAGCTGTACAAGCTGGCAGATGGACAGCTACGTTCCCGTTCATGCTAAAAATGGCCCACAGTCTAACGGCATACATGGCATACGTGGCAGCCCCCGTAAAGTTCTTAATAAGTTCAGGAGGAGTGGGGGCGGAACTCTCCTGGCAGCCAACAGCTGTTCCCTCGCCCTCCAAGCCAGCCTCTCTCACACCAACCTCCAGCTCCACGACTGTGCGAATAGTTCTTTGTCTCGCCTGTTGCTCCCTTTCTCACGGTCTACCAGTCACCAATCCCGGTGAATCTCAAAGTGCTCCAGTGGTGCTTTCAAAGTGCTCTCAGCGGCACAGCAGCACAGCCTCTTGTCAGGCCTAAAATGGCTGACATCTCCGCAACCTCCCGAACGTCAGTGGAAAAAGAGAGAGAAGGGCTCTTCTCTTCAGCGGGTAGCTTAACAGCCCCCGCCTGATAGATGCCCGATAGTTCTCATAACCCACTCTACCGAAATATCTCTCTCAAGGGTCTCTCTCAAGGCAAAAAAAAGTTCGCAGTGACATTAAGTAGGTTATGGTCTACTTTATCAAATGCCTTATTGAAGTCCAAGTAAACCACATTGACAGCATTCCTCTGGTCCACTAATTTTGTCACTTTGTCAAAGAATGTAATCAGATTAGTCTAGCATGATCTGTTTTTGACAAACCCATGCTGGCTTTTGGTTATTACTTTGTTTGCTTCTAGGTGTTCCTTGATTTGTTGCTTGATTATCTTTTCCAGAATCTTCCCTAGTACTGAGGTCAGGCTGATAGGTCTGTAGTTTCCTGGATCTATTTTTTTTTCTTTTTTGAAGATGGGAACTACATCAGCTCTTTTCCAGTTGTCTGGCAGTTCCCCGGTGCTCCAGAATCTAGGAATGTTTTTTTAAACCTTCTTCTGTCATTAATTTTTTTGGTCCTTATTTAGTATTGTTTCAACAACACTTGTTAGCACATTCTTTATCAAGGCCTTCTGCTAAATTCAAATCTCCAACAGGTCTAATATGGTTTGTGTAAATAGAAATCATGCCTCTGTCATTAAATCCTGCACACAATGTACTGAACTATCAAGTTCTAGGAGGACGAATAAAATGGATGTGCAAAGAGCTAATAAGCAGAGCTAATCAACATTTAAAATTAGGCCAACAATTAGGTGTTTCCAGCTTGGTCACAGAATGTTTCATAGAATATTCTAGCTCAGGGGCCTTAATCTTTTTGTGGCATCAATTCCTTTGAGAGTCTGTTGAAAGCCACCCACCCTTTCTCAGAAAAATGCATTCCAATTCTAAAAATCCAGCGATTGTATTGCAAACCAATCCAACGATGCCCAAATACAGTTATCAAAATTTTGGAAAATAGCAACTATGCACTACAATAATACACATGCTTCTTTATTAATTCATGAAATCAATAACAAGGGAAGCTAAATTCCAGGTAGTGTAGCAGGAGGTTTGGGTTACTTTAAGGAGGCCAAAAAAAAATCAGGGAAGCTTATACTTTTTAATTAAATTTGCTAGTGGGGAAAAAGAACTCTCGGGCTCTTCAATTTCAGTTAGATGTTAGTAAAAAGAAAGATGCATTTTTTTCCTCATCCACCTTCACAGATCCCCTGAAATCTACCAGAATAAGAATTTATGTTCTAGTTACAAAGGCTTTGCCTGACCTTCCTGACCCTACCATTGAATACTGTCCTAGGTTTAAAGGCTCATGTGAACATGCTCCCAAGGGCATGTGAAGTCTACGAAGGGAACACAGTTTGTATGTTTGCATTATTCTTCAACTAAGGCGAAAAATGAAAGCGATTTCATCCTTTTCTCAACTTACTAATGTAGTTGAAGAAGAGAGCTAGGGTATTAAAAAATGGAGGGGCGGGAGAAGACAGGGGGAAAGGCTTAACGTGTAAGAAGAAGTTAGCGCAAGGGCAAACAATGCAGATTTCTGTTACAACTTCACCTACGCTTTCCGTCACAGTCATTAAGCAACTGTGCACAAATATGACCTGATCTTCTGTCTGTGCTTTGTTTTAAATAAAGCTAGCGCTGGCTGACTGACCGTCCTGTCTCTGATGATGCTCTCTTACGGTGGAAATTGGAAAGAATACAGTAAATGGGTCAGACAGAATAAATCTGCGATCGTTTTGCCTAGAGGGAGGGAATCAGCAGCTGATACAGGATTTTAATTGGGGTGTGTGTGTTGGAGATAGAGGAGGAATAGACAGTGGCAAATGGTTTTGAGGCATGATAAACTAGGGGAGACATGATAGCAGTGTTCCAATATCTCAGGGGTTGCCACAAAGAAGAGGGAGTCAAACTATTCTCCAAAGCACCCGAGGGTAGGACAAGAAGCAACAGATGGAAACTAATCAAGGGGAGAAGCAAACTGGAACTAAGGAGAAATTTCCTAACAGTGGAACAGAAGTTGCCTCCAGAAGTTGTGGGTACTCCAACACTGGAGGTTTTTAAAGAAAAGATTGGACAACCATTTGTCTGAAATGCCTTAGGGTCCCCTGCTTGAGAAGTGGCTGGAACCAGAAGGCCTCCAAGCAGGGGTCGGTTCCTCCCGGTTCGATTCTCTAATTACAGATTTCACGAAAGGATCACTGCACTGAAAATAGGTGGCAGTTTGAAGTTATTTGGGTTAATTTTTCTTATGCACAGTTAGGAAATCGCTGTTTCTCAGAGTTTTCTGCATGCCAAGGGCTTAAATTTCAGGGCATTAAGCAGATCTCTGATAGCTTATTATAAGCAACTAGAATGGGTGGGATACGTAGACCCTGACTCTTCAAATCTTGGTGCAACAACTAATATTTATGAAATTGAAACCCTTTGCCTTCCCCAGTGTCGAGACCATCAATGACGGGAAATTCCACATGGTGGAATTATTAGTAATGGACCAGATTCTGTCGTTATCTGTTGATGGAGGAAACCCCAAAACCATCACCAACTTGTCTAAACAGTCCACTTTGAATTTTGACTCCCCGTTTTACGTTGGAGGTAAGTTCCTTCTGCCATGGGGCAGAGAGCTTCTGGTGTCTTGGAAAACGCTGTTGGGCGAAAGGGAAGAAGAACAGTAGTTCTCACTTTTTAAAAAATAACTAAAAGTGTCATAGCAGCTCAGCGACTAAACCTTTCTAAGCTCAGGCAGGATTTTTTTTGGTTGGGTGGAATTATTTGCTATACCTTGCACTGTATGAAGAGTGGAGTCCATTAAATATACTGTACCTTCGTTTGTTTTTTCCCTGTTCCTTTTTTAGTTTTTCTTTTTTTTATGATTGTGTGTGTTTCTTTTTGCATTTAGTTAATTTTTCAAACTAAAAATTAACTAAAATAGCTTTCTCAAAGTGTGGAATCCTTTTTTAATTTTTTTTGCCTTGTCAATATGGCTTTTATGGGTCTATTGTGGAGTGATCTAATTCAGCCACCGGTCGAACAAATGGCCAATATCTTGTGAAGTGATGCATCATCATTACATTTCTCCATCGTTATCCATCCAGTCTGTAAAAATCCTTTAAGGAAATCAGGAATGTTTTATAAGAGAGTCAGTGGAAAGGGTGGAAACGAACGGGAGGTCTGAATGTCTGTAGAGATTCTCAGTCATCCAGGCCAAAGGATGTCCCAAAAAGGTGCTTTTTCAAGAGGCAACTGGACTTTCTGGTTTTTTCTTAGAAGAAGTTTTGCTTCTCATCCGAGAAGCTTCTTCAGCTCTGACTGGATGGTGGGGAATGGAAGGATTGATACTCCTTGCAGA
>JANHGD010151029.1:0-11550 GCA_027560375.1 Imantodes cenchoa
ATACATTTCATTAAGCTTACATCAAGTCTGCAAACGCGTGTGGGAAACTGTTATTGTCTGATGAGACCAAGGTTGAAGTTTTGGGCCATAATTCCAAAAAATAGGTTTAGTGCAAAACCAACACAATGCATCCCCAAAAGTACATCATACCCACAATGAAGCTTTATGCTAGTGTTTCTCAACCTTGGCAGTTTGAAGATGTGTGAACTTCAACTCCCGCTGGCTGGGGAAATTCTGGAAGTTGAAGTCCACACATCTTCAAACTGCCAAGTTGAGAAACACTGCTTTATGCTTTGTGGCCACTTTTCTTCAACCGCAACTGGGGCTTTAGTCAAGGTGGATGGAATGATGAGTTCCAAATATCAAGCAGTTTTGGCACAAAATTTCAGGCTCCTGCTAAGATGATTCCACCTTTCAACACAACGACAACTCAAAACACACCTCCAAACCAACAAAAAAAATGGCTTAACAAGAAGATCAAAGTTTTGGAATGGCCCAGTCAGATCCTGGCTCTGGATCCACTTGATAATCTATGGGGTGTCCCGAAGAGGGCTGTGCACAGGAGAAGCCCTCACAATGTGACACACTTGTGCAAGGAAGAGTAGGCAAAGATGATGGGATATGCTGATGGGCTCCTAGCCCAAAGGACTGAATGGTACTGTTGAAAGGAAAATCCACCTGCTTCAGTTCCAAGCTGGGAGAAAGATGCTGGAAATAACATGGAGGCTGATTGGAAAGTTGGTTTATTGATGAAGCAGAACAAAGACAGCGGGCAGTCCTGGGTAATCTGAACAATTCTCTAGATGAGTGCCAGGATCTTTATACAGGTCCTGAAATTCTGCTGGATAGGTGAGGTTGTGCAATGAAGAGGCTTGTGTTCTGAAAGGATGTTGGGCAATTCCTATTGCAGCTGATGGCTTTTGTACTGTGCTGGATCTTGGGTGAGGGGCTGCTAAACTAATCCTACCAGTTTTTGTTAACTCTCAAACCTTGCTGCACAAAGTTTTGAAATATCCTGTCTTGAATAGATTTCTGCCTGCAGTATTTGCTTTGCTTATGAATAGAGCCATCTAGATACTTGGCTGCCTCTTTCAATGTGCTCTTTATCTTCTTAAGTGCTGGTATCTGTTGTGGGCTATTAAGAAAGACTGGGGGCTGCTTTCTGCCTCTAATAACGTGTTTCTCCATTTCTCCTTTTGGGAAATATAATATTCTGCCTCTAATATTTCTCAGAATAGTTCATTCTTCTGGGGGATGGGGTTTCCCACACTATCATACACCAAAAGGGGCTTCAACGAAGTATTAATTTAAGAGTGCACATCTTTATGCAACTATGTTATTGAAATTTTTTATTTTTTTTCCTCCTAAAGATTTTAATTTCTTTTTCAATTGAATTGTGCAGCTCATATGTTATTTTAGAGGTGCAAAAATTCTGAAGATATTTATTTTCATCTGGTTTTTTTTAATATCTCAAAACCCAGGCATTTTAACGGGTATGTAGACTTTCTATCATCATCATCATCATCATCATCATCATCATCATCATCATCATCATCATCTTCTTGCCTATCCAGTGCAGGATGAAGGCCTCTTCTGCATGTTTCCAACTAATATGGACCTGATATTCTTTTGCCAATTGGCCCCATATCCATGTAAATAGAAAGCCGCCCTCTCTGCAGCCAGCTCTGATGGATGCTTGGAGACATTTCTATTCTGCCTGGCTGGCTGTTCCTACAAGTGGAAGAGAAAGTTCCCAGGACTTCCATCTCCCTACCTAACAACCAGGACCTGCTGACTGATGGTGATAAGGGTATATTTCAGAGGTCTTCAAACTTGACAACTTGTGGACTTCAACTCCCATAATTCTATGCTGGCTGGAGAATTCTGGGAATTGAAGTCCACAAGTCTTAAAGTTGCCATGTTTGGAGACTGCTGGTATATTTGTACTCATATACTCTACAATGACTTAGCCAGCATTGCCCAATAAATACCAGCCAGACTGAATCAGCTGCTCACAGAATGAGAATTCTTACATCTGGCATTTCGGAAACTTTCCCATCCCTTCCCTTAACAATTTTCAATTTAAATGCGGGGTCAATCTTGTGAGAGCAGAGGGAAGGTGGGGTACTGTCCAGGTGTGTTGAGATCTGCATCACAAAAGTTTTTAAGAGATTGGACAACCATTTGTCTGGCATGGTATAGGGCAGTGATGGCGAACCTCTTTTGGTTCACATGCTAAAAGGGTGTGTGTGTGTGTGTGTATCTGCTAGCACGTGTGCACGTGCCCACACCCATTCCCTCCCCCCATGCATGCACGCACACACCGTGCTGCCCGTGTGCATGCGCACAATCCCACACGCCCCCGCGCATGCGCACAGGCCTCACTGAAGCCTGGGATGGTGAAAAAATGGCCAAACGGACAAACCAGAAATTCAGAAAAATGGACTTCGGATTTGCCCGTTGGAGCTGGCATTGCCTCGTCCTCTTCTGGCACCTTCTCTTGGAGCTCTGATCCTGGAGGCCCAGCCTCTCCCCGGGGCTTTTCTAAAGCAGCCCTACTCTTCTGGAGGTCCCTTGGGGGAAAGACATTGGGCTTTTTTGATCCTTGCCATATTCAGGGCCATCTACTTGTCTGGAGAAGGATTCCATTGACTGCTCTCAGAGTATCAGAATGCAAACTTGATTGACAGATTTAAGCGGCTACTGCAGTTGGAGTAGGTTCTGTTCATCTTTGGTGGGAGGAGGTGGCAGAAGGTCAGAAAGTAAGAGCATTATTGTCAACAGCATTTGGCTAATTACCGATGAGGAGTAGCTGTCACCATCTGTCACCAGGAAGGATCATGGCAGGGCAAAGCAGAAAGGGCACCTCGAGGGAGGGGAGTAGACTTTGCTGCGAGGGCCTCTGCTACGGCTGGGAAAAGAGGAAAGGAACCAAAAGCAGGAACAAACTTTAATAGTCCTTCTGGGTTCTCCACCCAAGGCTCACACGGTCCAGCCTTCCTTGGATTCCCCTTCCCAAAAGGATTCAGGCTGGGTCAAGAAGGTGGCCAGGCCCAGAGCAAGCCAGGGAGGAGATGAAATATGGGGCCCTCCACCAGGCCTGGGCTAAGGGTCTCCCCACTTCATCCACCCCAAAGGCTGCACCACGATATGTCACCCCCTGAGCGTCTGCATCAGCTGTGGCTTCTAATCCTCCAGCACGGACTTTAGGAGGACTGGGGCCCGTCTCTGACCCAGCCTGTCCTCCCACCCCCCAGAACAGCAGGGATAATTTGACAGGTGACCCACAGGCCCCGTTGATTTATTTCTGCCCCGGGCCTGGTCCTCTCCATGGGAGGTGCTAAGCAGCAAAGATGGCCATCCTAGAAAAGCTGCTTGACGTAAAGTTTTCAAGTGTGTTATATAAATAAGCTTAAGTAATATGTAACCTTTCCTTCAGAATTGCCTGTGTCTTCAGTTACGGTGATAACTTTGGATAAGATGCAATGGACCGTTAACAGCTTGGCTGTTGGTTTTCCAAACCTTCAAATATTTATTTGATTGATCATGCATAAAAAATTCCCCCAAAGGAAGTCCCAGTTTGGAGCAGGCTAAGCCACTGGCAGAGCTCATCAGAGCTGACACTGGCTGGCGGGCAACGCTCTTTGTCTCCTGGCCTATGTAGCCCAGGTGCCAGTTGATGGGCGGTGAGGTGGACTCCTCATTCCCAACAATTAAAAGGTAAAGGATGGGGCAACTTAAAGGCCAGCCAGAAACTTTATGCAAGAGGAAGAGTGGGAAGCTTTGTGGCTGGATGGATCAGGAGAGGATTTCAGAAGGTGAGCCGGGGATTTGGGAAGGAAGGCCACGCTAGATTATTGTCCGGTTTTGTAACGTTTGGCCGACAAACTGACCTGCAGCTCTGACTCCCACTTGAATGTGGTCTTCGTTGACTTCAACAGGTTTTGGTCTGATCTCTAGTGCCCTTCTAAGGAAAATGCAAACAATTTTCATATGGAAGAAATATAGAACTCAAAAATTCCACTATTGATCACCATCAGTTGCTCTTATTGATATTATTTGTTTTTGACTTCAAGAGCTGTCCATCTCAGTAAATGACTGAGTGCGCGCTCACATCTCCGGTGCTGGGCAAACCGGTTGTTACAGTATGTGAAGCCCACCTTTGGACAGGTAAAAGCACGATCTCTGAACAGGTTCTTTTGTACTGTGAATTTTACTCTGATTTGAAACAAAGGCCATTCTTCTTCTCACAATTAAAAATAATTCCTGAGCATTTTGTGGGGAAAATTAGTTGAATTCATAATAATCCAAAGCACCAACAGGCAAGACAAGAAACAACACATGGAAACTGACCAAGGAAAGAAGCAACCTAGAACTAAGGAAAAAATTCTTAACGGTGAGAACAATGAACCAATGAAACACTTTGTCTTCAGAAGTTGTGGGTGCTCCATCACTGGAGGCTTTCAAACAGACTGGACAACCTTGTACAAAATGGTATAGGCCTGCTTGAGAAGAGGGTTGGACTAGAAGACCTCCAAGGTCCCTTCCAACTCTATTATTCTATGTGTTAATAAACAAATCAAGACATAAGGAATGCGCCCTTGCAGCTCACAGGACCTGTGGTAGGTTTTATATTCCTCTAGCAACTTCTGAATCCCAAAATGCAAATGTCTCTTCTAACTAAGACCATTGTTCTCTGTATATAAGAGAAGGGCAGGAAGCCAGAGTTCAGGAAGAGGAAGCAGCCGGCTCCTGGCAACTTGGCTGTGCAAACTGCACAAGTGAGAAGAGCTTGGATCCTCCAAGAGAGGCCAAGGCTGCCTTCCCAAAGGATTTCTAGGTAGAAATGAGACCGGTTTTGCAGCCATTGGAGTGGACATGATTGGTAGGTGCCCCAGAGTCTCATCAGCAGGGAGTTAAGCTACAGCAAAAGGAAGTTGCCAAAGCCCAGAATCGGATGGGCTACCGGGGATCAAAAAGCAGAAGAGAAAGGGAGAAGCTGGAGGCCGAACTCTGCCCCAGAGATGTTGCAAGTGGGCCTCAGAAGCTCAGGTGTTTCTGCTGCAGAACATGGGGAGAAAGCAGTAGTGGGTTTCAATTACCTTCGCTACCGGTTTGCTATTGGGAGTGTGCGTGCACGCCCGCCCGCAGCGCTTCTGCACATGTGCAGAGACGTCTGGGTGGGTGAGTGGAGTCTCCTGCCACCGCTATCAGGTCACCTGAACTGGGGCGAACTGGTAGCAACCCACCATTGGGAGAAAGCCAGAGAGATCTAGAGTTATGACTCACAGCACTTGCTCGGGGAACAGGTGGCAGCTGTGGCCAGGACACATTTTGCATTGCTTCCTATCATGCAATAATCATGGCCATTCCTGGACCAAAAAGCTCTGCTCACGGTCGTTTCTGTGTGCCTCAGTTGCCTATTCAAATGGACCACTGCCTTTACAGGCCTTGAAGAGCATCTGATGGGAGCTGCATTGGTTGCCAGTGTGCTTCCAGTTCAATCCAAGGTGAGGATAGTTGCCTATAAAGTCATTTATGGCAAAGGCCAGGCAATCTGAGGGACCACCTCTCTTTGATTGTATTTATTCTACATCAGCCTGCAGGAGAAGCATGCTAGGGGTTCTGCTATTAGAGAATGCCATCTGATGTGAGCCAGGATGAGAACCTTTTCTGTTCTGGCCCCTCTAATGGAGTGCGTGGAGGATCTTGGGGGATGAGGGGAAGAGATGCTGCCTAAGAAACCACCAGAGAAGAGAGGCAGGAGCCCTCGATGACTTAATGGTCAGAGAAAGAAACTTAGGAAGGACCTGTCTTAACTGATTCGGCTGTTAAAAGTGATTTGTTCCTTCAGACTTGCAAGATTCTGTTAACTCTACAATAGTAATAGCAACAGCACTTAGACTGATGTAAGACTTCACAGTGCTTTTATAGCCCTCTCTAAGCGGTTTACAGAATCAGCCTCTTGCCCCCAACAATCTGGGTCCTCATTTTACCCACCTCAGAAGGATGGAAGGCTGAGTCAACCTTGCGCCTGGTAAGATTCGAACTGCCAAATTGCAGACAGCAGTCAGTCAGCAGAAGTAGCCTGCAGTACTGCACTCTAACCATAAAGCAGAATTAGTTCATCTAGTTGTTCCTGTCTGGTCTACCTAATGACTGACACTCTGGAACATTATCCAAGGAGATTAGATTAGCCCCAGCCCAGATGCCTTTCATATGGCTTAGAACAGGGGTTCCCAACCTGTACGTTGTGGACTGCTACCAGGCTGCAACCTGCTGAGAACTGGGCCGCTGAAGTGGCAGGCGAGCATGTGAAGCTTCATTTGTGCATGCGCGGGATTTAGGTTGCGAAAGCATTGCTGTTGGCCCATGGAACCAAGAAAGTTGGAGACCCCTGGTGTAGAAGACCTGGTGGAGCCATTGGGCATGGGGATTGGAGTATGTGGCAGAGGTGACGGGATAGCTGTGTTGAGATGCTTTTTACCTTGACTGCCAATTTATAGTGATGTTGCAGTATTTTTATTTGTGTTTTTACCTACTGTTCACTGCCTTGAGTCATAATATTAAGAAATTTGGTAGGTTGACACTCACGATAGGCACATTGTTATGGAAGGAAAATTATTCAAAAGGAACAATGTATATAAAGAAAACTGTAGACTTAGATAAATGGAGGTAAAAGGCAGCCCTTCCAAGTTGCATGCAACAATAGGACATTTTAGATATATCAATGGGAAGAGTCAGAGGTCCAAGCTATTTTTGTCCTCACCCTCTGACAATTTCATTGGGAAGTTGGAAGAAATTACAAGGGAGCCTTCTACTCTGCACTAACTAGGAGAAATTGGTTGCAGACAGGAAGGTGACTGGCACCTGGATGACATGACTGACAGAGCCTTGAATTTGTCTTCTCGAGAGGAGGACAAACTGAGAAGGGTCAGACCTGCTTGGTGGACTTCTGGAGGGCAGATTTTGATCCACTCCTGAGAGAAAGTAGGTCAGATCCAGTTGGCTGAATGATTGCATTAAAAGGTCCCCTTTAATTGCTGCACTATCACACAGAGAGCCATTGGCTTTGTTTTGGCCCCTGGGATCGTCTACATTTTAAATAAACGATTTAGGTGAGGGGAGTTGAGTTCTGCAGATGACACCAAAGTGCTTTAGGTGAAAGAGCAGCGATTCCATAAACATCTAGGTAAGGGTGTAGATTTATTCTCCGCAGTTTTCTTGACAAGTTTTCAGAAGTGGCTCATCACCGCCTCCTACTTAGGGCTGACAAAGGAAGATTGGGCCAAAGTCACCCAGCTGATTTTGTGGCTAAGGCAGCACTAGAACATGCTGTCTCTTGGGTTATTCTGGACTGGACTGCCATCTGTCAGAAATGGTGTAGGGCAGGGGTCCCCACACTTGGCAACTTGAAGACTTGTGGACTTCAACTCCCAGAATTCTCCAGCCAGCATAGCTGGGAGTTGAAGTCCACAAGTCTTAAAGTTGCCAAGTTTGAAGACCTCTGGTGTAGGGTCTCCTGCTCGGGCAGGGGGTTGGACTAGATGACCTACAAGATCCCTTCCAACTCTGTTAATCTGTTATGTATTCTAGGCTGGTGCCTTAACCACCGCACTTAAGTGGCAGAAGAATGCAAGACACAGACACAAAGATGCTCTAACAGGCAATTCAGCGTGAGAGCGTCCCCGTGGAAGGGTTTTTTCCCCATCAGTCACTGTGTATCAACAGTCCTCATCAGCTGTTTCTAGAGAAGGGGAAGCATACTGAGAACACATGAAAAAAGATCGCACCTTGGGTGTGTGTGTGTGTGTGTGTGTGTGAGTGAGCCAGACATGAGTAAAAAAAAGCAAACTCAGCCGTGGGCTACATCAAGGGAAGAGGGCTTCAGGATGCAGGCAAGCCCCTTCCTCTCTCTCTCTGACCAGGTTTTAAGAGAATCACTGGGCTTGTTCAGAGGAGAGGCACCACGACAATAGGAGCCTGTTAATAAATGATATGTTATAATTATAAGGCAACACTTGTAAGTTATAAATTATATAAGTTGTAAATGATAAGGCGACACTTGGTATGTTTAGCCTGAAGAAGAGAAGTTGCCAGCAGCCCATGAGAGCAATCTGAAAGGCTACTGGATACAGGTTGCCACAGCTGCAGGCTGGGACCCAGTGGCTCAGAATTGGTCCTGAGATTTTCCTCGTGCCAAGAGCCCCCACCCCTTCCCCAAGGGAGCAGGTGGGCTTCCTTTGCTTGGCTGCCTTTGGGAGAGTCTGGGAGTCACCTGTGGAAGCACGGAGTCCATTGGTTCCTCCTGCGCTGGGCAAAGTGAGATGCCCTCACCCGGATGCCCTGCTTGCTCTGAGGCCCTTCGGAAGGATAACCAAGTATTCTCAAGTTTCAATATCATATTTGTATTTTTTGTGCCTGTGTTCCATACAGAAAGGGAGAGGGAAAAATGGAAAAAAATAAACTTTCCATTTCAACTTTTTGCACTAGCCGATGACAAAACATTAAAAACGGCATTTTAGCTAGCCGGAGACCCCGTGCCCACCTGGAAGCGGGTAGAGACCCTCGCCGGCTGCCCGGGAGCTCGGCCAACCTGGAGCGGGCGCTTTTAAGCGGGGGGGGGGGGGTCCGCTGGGGCTGGTCCTGGCACTTGCCACCGAGAGCCCCCTTGGCTCCCGCCGGGTTTTGGCTGTCCCGCGTCCGTGGAAGAGGCCAGGCGCCCCTCGGGCCCAGCCTTCGGACGCCGCCGCGGCTAAGAGGATTGTGGGTTCCAAGGGTCGCCTGGGCGGGGCGGCCCCGCGGGGTATAAGAGCAGGGCCCGCAGGAGCTGCCCGAGGAGCAGCGGAGCCGCCTGTAGCAGGTAAGAGGGCGGCGGCGGCGGCGGCTTCTCAGCTCCCGAGGCGTCCAGCCAGCTCTCCGCGGAGTTCGGCTGTCGGACGCGGAGGCTGTTCGGAGCACGGGCGGTTCCTTCGGGGAGGGCTCCGACGGACGGGGCTCTTGGGGGGCTGAGGTGGCTGGGGGAGGTCGGGCGGCGGAGAAGCAGCCAACCCTGCACGGCTTTCCCCAGAAGCCCTCGTCCACAGCGGCTCGCAAGACCGTCCCTGCCGTCGGGCTAGGTCGGTGGGGCGAAGCTCAGGAATTGGGAGGGCCAATTTATTCGGAGAAGCGTCGGCTTGGTCAGCTCCCTGCCCCAGACGCCGTGTAATAAATTAGGCAGCCGGTATTTTAGTTTTGTGGAATTGCAATTTTTAAAACTCACCTGCAAGAAATGTAAATGCTTTTCCTCCCCAAAGGAAGTTTCCATAGATTTAGGAATGTCTGTAAATAAATGTTTCAAATATTAATCACTATTACTAAAAAACATTAAGAAAAAAAAAATTACTATATGCCTACATGGAAGAAATAAAACAAGAATTGAAAATCTGGACCAAAAGTATTTCAATAGATTGCTGGTGTCAAAATGTAAGGCTCAATTTTTTAAACTTTTAATACCTCCCAGTGGAAGTTCCAGCACAGGTTTTAAGATTGCCCGTCCTCCCAAAATAGTGTTTGGCTTTCTCCCTCCCCCCAAGTCCACCCTTTAGAATTAATTTAAAAAGTTATAGACCCCCAGAAGCAGGGAAGCTTTTAAATTAAACACCCCAGTTAAAAAAAAAAAGACATCGATAAACTGGATCAAATTTATTTATTTATTTATTTGTTCATATCTTTATGCCACCCAACTCCCGAGGGGGACTGAGTCCTGAGAAGGGCTACCAAGATGGAGAAAGGACTGGAAACCAAGTCTGGTGATGGGACCAGATATATTCCGCTTGCAGAGGGGACGGCTAAGAGAGGGGGCACCATGGCTGTGTTGAAGGATCTGAAAAACTGACTTATCGAAGAGGATTCAGTGGGATTCTCAGTTGCTCCACAGGGCTAGACTAGAAGGGTCCAAGGATCTGAGGAAGAAGCTCTTGAGTGTCAGAGCTTTCAGCCAGACTTTTGGTTAATAGAAAAGACTTCACTGCAGACCACTGAGGTTGTGTGTTCTCTCCGGAGGCTTTCCCCAGGTTTTGTCCTTCCCATATTGGTTGAAGATACTAAGGGAAGGGGCATCATTTCCATTGTGCTGCTGCACAGACCCCTTCTCTCCTTTCTCTCCGTCCCTTCAACCTTGAACCAAACGGATGGCTCCGCTCCTTATGGGCCAACCAGGGAAAGCTGCAGCCACTGTGGCCTGTCTGGGTTGGGAAGCTGCCTGTTTGGGCCTCCCTTTAGCTGAGCTGCCCCAGGGCCCTGGCAGCCGAGCCTGCCGACTCTGACCCCCTGGGAAGGGGGCAATCTCTGCTGTGGCTCCTATTCTCCCTTGGTAAGCCCATTTTGAGATGTGGGCTTGCTGGCCAATTCTATTACTCTAGAGCAGTGTTTTCAACTTGGCAGTTTGAAGATGTGTGGACTTCAACTCCCAGAATTCACCAGCCAGCAACGCTGGGAGTTGAAGTCCACACATCTTCAAACTGCCAAGGTTGAGAAACACTACTCTAGAGAGCTTCCACTCGACTCCTCTCAGCTGGACTACCAGATGTGGACTGCAAAAATAAGGACAACCATTAGATGGCAGAAGAGGGTTTCTGTATTGTTGCCGTTTAGACATCTGGAGTTTTGGTAGATGGAAGCCGCAGTCTGTCCTCTGAAGCAAGTGAATCTATTGCCCGTGATTAATTGAATCACAAAGTCCTTCCGTCTTCCTTGCTTTCCTTCTGCTGTGGTCAGGGGGGACCAGCCCGATTCCCTCGTTGGCCCATAAGGAGCGGAGGAGCCCTCTGGGCTTGTTCATTAAATCTGCTGCCAGAAAGCGCCAGGGAAGCAACTGAGAAACAAAACAGTGCACTTTGGATCACTTAGTATTCTATGGAAATGCTCCCACTAAATGTTTTTAAAAAAATAAAAGTTGTAGTGTAAGATGTGCTCCTTATTTCTTCCACCTATGCGGAAAACCCTGATTTCAAAATTTCACCTGTTTCTCCATTAATAAACATTCAAACTTCTACTCACTTGGTGCGTTCATTCCAGTTGTACAGAAAGATCCCTCCCAGCTAATCTCGCTTGGTTTGAGTTAGAGATCTTAAACTTAAGTCACTGGGCAAATCCCTGATGAACTTTCTGAAAACCAGCTAATTAAAACTGAGTGATGTGTATAGCTTAGCACTAAGAAATAAGATTAGGTAACTAAAAACATTTTAGATAGAAGGTTATAGTGAGGAGCCAGCAAAGAACATTTCTGGGAAGCCAGCCATTTTGGTTTAACTGTCCCTCCTGAAGGAATGGCAGCTGCACAACATGGTTGTGTAGAAAATACGACTTTAGCAACCGAGTGGTTAACGTCTGGAACTCACTAGCTGACTCAGTACTTTCATCACCAAACCCCCCAAACTTTACCCTTGGACTGTCTACTGTTGACCTCACCAGATTCCTAAGAGGTCAGTAATGTTTATATACATGAGATGGATACAGATAAGAGGGAAACATTAGGACAGGGATGGTAGGCACGCTGGTGCACTTATG
>JANHGD010152879.1:0-11532 GCA_027560375.1 Imantodes cenchoa
CGGGTGGGCGGAGCCTCGCGCACTCTTCGCGCTCCCTGCTCCATCGGCTCTACCGCGAACAAGAGCCGACAGCGAACCGGGAGGATTTCATCCCTGGCATGCATCACAACATGATGCTTCGAGCACATGAAAGGGACTTGTTATTCCTCTTATGAACTTTATATTCATAATTATATGAATCAATGTTATATCAGCAAGTACATTCTTTTCTCAGAAAATATACTGAGCTTAAAGATTACTTCCCAAACATTGACTCTTCTTTGCAAGGTTTGCTGTATTTTTCAAAAGAATGTTAAGGTACAATCAAATGTCTTTGTGCAACTACAGGCAAAAGTGGTGAGGCTGTGCCTTGTGTTAAGAACTTGCAAGGATTACTTGCAAGGAGAATGACAGAGGGAAAAAGAGAGCCTGTCAGTGTGATTGTAGTTTGTCAGGGTAATATAGCCTTCCCAGTCCATCATATTTGAGATTTACAATGGGTACTGTAGACTAGAAATGCTGGGAGTTGCATAACTGAAAGGCCTCAGATGCACAAGCTATATTAAGCTTTTATCCAGCTGTCAATCAGCTGCAGACAAGAAAATTACAACATCTTTTGGAATGCACGAGAACAACACCCTACAACCACAGTTACATGATTGAGAGGGTGGACTACAACAATTATCAGGATAAAAAAAGCTGCTGAAGTTCATGCTGATAATACAGTAGAACCTCTGGTTACGAATGCTTCTGACCACGACCAAATCGAGTTCCAACCCCCCCAAAAAAATTTGCGGCCGATTTCCTCTTCTGCGCCATTTTTTTTTAAGCACCAAATTTCCAAAATTAGGTTCAGGTCACGACCAAATCAGGTTGCGACCAAAGTTATGGAACGAATTATGGTTGTGATCAGAAGTTCTTCTGTAATTATAAAAAGTATGATTCTCTTTGCCAATTGGCCTCTTAATATAACTTCTTATATACCGGCAAGGTAAAGGTGCATGTGGTGTACAGCTTTGTATAGCTTCAAATAGGATTGGGAATCAAATTATTTGTCAGGGTTCCAAGTAATAGATCAATCACAAGCAAACCTCCGAGGCAGGTTGATTCCTCAAAGAATAGCCGAGGTGGTGCAGCAGTTAGGGTGCAGTACTGCAGGCTACTTTAGCTGACTGTGATCAGCAGTTCAGCAGTTCAAATCTCACCGGCTCAGGATTGACTCAGCCTTCCATCCTTCTGAGGTAGGTAAAATGAGGAGCCAGATTGTTGGAGGCAATGTAAATATATACATTGCTTAATGGTGTAAACCGCTTAGAAAGTGCTTGCACTTAAGGCGGTATATAAGTCTTACTAATAAATAATAATAATAAATATTGGAATTATCAAATTGGCACATATCTGGTGAAAACCAACTCTGAGGGCCCCCTTAGTTTTCACCTAATTAAAAGTAAAAGTTTTCCTCCCAACCTCACATAATTAGTCACAAGGCCCAATCAATGCAGCGTCTGCTGGTCTACTGACATCACTCCTCCTTCCTCTGGCCAGGTGTGAGAATGTTCTTGGTTCCCAGGCGAAAGAATTTTATTTTGACTACACAACCCCAGCTATCTCTAATCCCCCCTCCCTATCCCTCACTCCAGTGTGGCAGCATTGAAGCTCCAAGATGGTTTCAGCCAGGCCAGCTTCAGGGTTAACATTATGACCATGGCTTTGGCCATCATACTGGTCCCAATGTCAATAGGGAATGGAGAGGACTTGTCACTTCATTTGCAATCTTTTAGCTAAAAATACCTGCTGTGCTATTTGTTAAAACAATATGGAAGGCAGCAACAAGGGTATCTGCAGGGTGCTTAAAGAAAAGGACAAGGTAACAGTTCTGCTATGAATGTCCCATTCTTTTTTAAAAGTCATTGCACACACAATAAATTTTAAGAAGGACTTTTATCACAGGGCCACCATCTGGAATTGTTTCACACGCCCACACATTCTGATGTCTCTATTGTTGCCTTACATTTTGCTTTATTAAATAGCTGGCAAGTGGAATCTCCATACAACGTCAGATAACAACCTTGGTGGTTTTAAGGCTGGTATTTACCTTTGAGTTAGTTGAAAAACCAGGATGTTTGTTGCAAGTTGTTTATTCCTCCTGACATGATTTTATTGCAGTTGCCTCCAACTAATTGAATAAAAATTTTCCTAAGCTGTCAATCATGGTATTTCTCTGTGCTTGGTTATTAGTTATATTTCTAATAAATGATATTTCAGTCTCCATGTTAACTAGTGAGACACAGATAGCTCTCAGTGCATAGAAATACTTTTTAAATGTAACATAGTGCATAAATGGGCAGACTGGATTTTAAATATTTGCTCATTTTCACTTAGACGTTTTCACAGAATAAACTTTTTAATTATCCTGCAAGTAAAAATGTGGACATGTAGTGATTTGTGACAGAGACTGTTTCCAAAATTCATTCATGAATTAGATAAGCTTTTGAAGATTTTGTTAGTTTTATGTATTATTTGAACTTTGATTAGTAAATCCATGATCTGCAGACAGGCTTATCAATCAAGTTCAATAAATATAATCGTATCAAAGGGACAGACCTCTGGACAAGGGTTGTACTCAAATGGTATATTTATTAAAATGAGGAACACTCAGTATAATGGACTTATTTCCAATAAATTGTTGTAGGACATCAGACTACATGTGCTGATGTACTCTGTAAACAGAAAAAAATGTTCTATTTTACACTTTCTATCTTTGCCTGATACCTGCACTAGTGTGTATGTAGCCCTTTCCATATTTGAAATAGGTTTGCTATCTGGAATGTGTTTTTTAAATATACAACTCATTGTAAATAATGTGCAAAAACTACAATATGGCATCAATAAATTATTGTCATCAAGCAAGCAGAAACAGCTGCCTATTAGATCCAATGATTAATCCTTCAGTGAGGTTCATGTGATTGCTGAATTTTTAAATTATCATTGAAGTCCAGATTCTGTGTGCTTTTAAGTTTAATGCTCTCAAACAAACAAAAAAATTGGGCCAATTATTTCCATTTCACTTGATGCTTCCTTTTGTATTTACAGCGTCAAATTGTTTTTTCCAATTTGATCTGCGGTCGTGCTGTATGAAATATTATGAAACGAGCCAACCAAACCATTGCAAATAAGATTAACCAACAGTCACAAATATTCTGTTCATTATTGTGTTGGCTTCGTGTTTGGTTCAGTTTCAGTCTCAGGGCTCTCTTGGAATACCAAGCAAGTATGCTAATAATCTCCATCTGGCTCTATTTCGCCAACATCTCTTGCCTCATCTGATATCTTTCTTGTATTGCTGTAAGTGTGAAGGTTTCTGTAAGAGTCAAAGTGCACAGGGGCA
Organism: Imantodes cenchoa; assembly: GCA_027560375.1. NCBI lineage: Eukaryota > Metazoa > Chordata > Lepidosauria > Squamata > Dipsadidae > Imantodes > Imantodes cenchoa. The sequence continues at coordinate 3,368 of JANHGD010152879.1, forward strand.
TCCTTTTCTTCCACAACCCTAAAACCTTCCATTCTCATCCTGTACCTCTTCATTTAATTGCAACTGGAAGAGCAGAGCCTAGTATTGTTTGCCTTTTATTACTTTAAAGTAAAAGAGATAAATGTCATGTCTTATCTTTTTCATACTTCTTCATCAAGTATGGTACGGGATGTGCAAACGAATGCCTGCCAGGTTTAGGAATTATAACTCCATAACCTTCAGAAAGCAGTGGCTAAGGATTATGAGAATTGCCATCCCAAATAATCAGAAGTTAGTTGGTAGCCTGTGCATAAGCTTTTAGAAGCTCAGGCAGGCTAATTTTGCCCATTTTTCATGATACCCAGTTCATGAACGTGATTTGCCTTTCTCTTTGACCTCACTGGGCTTTTGGAATAATATTCACCTTTTAATTTACAAAATATATTTCTTTGTATCCCGAAGCTTTCAATTATTTCCAACAAATATTTCAATCTTATACCTGTCTATTCTCTACTTAATTGGTAGACTTCAGTCCAATCAAACTCCATCTTAAAAATATTAACGACAATAACAATAAAAATATGATGTTTTGCTGAGTAGCAATAAAGAAAAGAATGTGAATCAGTGAAAAAGGGATAGATGTGTCATAAAACATCTGAAATGAAGAAAGGGTTGAACAGGAAAGATAAGAAAATGTTATTATTTTGTTACTAATGTTGAAAGCTATGGTAGGAATTTTCAGGAAATTGTGAAGAATGGAAGAGCGATATAATGTCATGAGGCTACGTATTTCACAAGCAGATTTGATGATAATAAAATGGTTTCTTTTAATACTTTATATTTCTTTTCTACAGAAAACAAATGTACATCATTGGCAGAGGATCAATAGTAGTAACTCTGAGAGGGATCTTGGAGTCCTAGTGAACAATCACTTAAATATGAGCCAGCAATATGCTGCAGCTGCCAAAAAAGCCAATACAGTCTTAAGCTGCATTAAAAGAGGGATAGAATCAAGATCACATGAAGTGTAAATACCACTTTATAATGCCTTTGTAAGACCACACTTGAAATACTGCATCCAGTCTGGTCTTCACAATATAAAAAAGATGTTGAGACTCTAGAACAGGGGTCCCCAACCTTTTGGACCTCAGGGACCACCAAGGTCATCATTTTAATACCCGCGGACCACCAAATTCATAATTTTAAATCCCACGGAGCGTAATTCATAATTTTAAGTCCTGCAGACCACTAATATGAATTTTTTAAAAGATAAATAAATTTGTAAAATAATGTACTTCCATTTTATTAATATGAAATGCACCTATTTAATATAACAATATTATAAATGCTTATTTAATTATAACAAAATCGTAAATGCCTATTTAATCATAACAAAATCTTTAAAGGTTGTTTAATTGTAATGTGCAGGCTGGACTAATTGGTCTCGGCCATATCTGGCCCAGGGGCCATGATTTCTCCACGGACCACCAAAATTTTCTCGCGGACCACAGTGGTCCATGGACCACTGGTTGGTGAAATGTGATTTAAAGTGTGAGCAATTGCTTAGTTTACTCCTTTCCCACTTATGCATTATTAAACATCAATAAGAAAGTTCATTACACTTTATTTGGTGTGTTGTTTTTTTATTCTCTTTGAGTACATAAAGTGGGTATCTTGGGTACCAAGTTTTATGTTTCCTGATGACAGGTGAGAAACCCAGGAAGTTGCAGAAATCAGCAAGATCTACATTTAGTGATGGGCAGTTGGAATTAAGGATCAGCCACAGTTAGCCAGAAGAAAAGCAAAATGTTTTGACAGTCCTTCCAACAATTTTTTTCCAAGAACAATCTATAATTGTCATAAGTAATGCAAGATTTTAAAAAATTGAAATTATTACCATATGTTTGCATTGTGTAAGACATTCAGCTGACAGGGATGTGAGAATAAGAAATTTCATGATAGCAGAGTCAAGGTTAAAAACAACAATCTCAAATTCTAACTGCAAGGCAAGGCAAATAAGGACTATAAGAGTCCTTTTATGTAGCAAAAGCTACAGCATAACTTTTGGAGTTCTTTCCAAACCCCCTAATAATAGAATCTATTCTGGGAAGGGTTTGCAAGAGTGCAGTTGGCCACGTTCCAAGTCACTACCCAACTGTATATTCATAAATCTGCATAAATCTACATAAATCTGGATAATTTTTGAACATGAACTTTTTCTTTTTGCAGGATTTTTTGCTGGCTACTTCCATGCATTATGCATTCCTTCTATGAGTTCATACATAGGTCATCAGTAGTTCTTGAATATCTTTGCCATTCCTTAATTCTTTAATGTAAAAGTAAATTTATTTATAGTCTTAATTGCTAAACTATGTCCCCCCTATGCATGTCACAACTACTCTCCTATATATCTCCTGGAACCTAAGACAAGAATTCACAAATTGCATGTCTCCATAAATTGCAACATTCTCAAGGACACTAATAACAGATGGCTTTATAACTCTCCCCTTCAAGGAGGGATACAGGTTCAAACTGTCAGAACAACAACCAACATGATTAGTTATCACACTTCTCAGTATCTTGCATTACAAAATGTTTTCTTTCCTGGCACAGAGGAACAGATTCCTTCCTAAATCCATAGCTGTATTCCTTACAACTTGTAAGACAATTATTTGTCAATGGTCCAGTGTGCATATACTGTACATGCTTATCTTCAATCATTGTAACCTTGTAAGAGCTTGTTAAGGCACTGTCTGGTGTTCTTCATTCTTTTTAGCAGGATACCAGTGACTCACTGCAATGTGCTAACTTCAATACAATTATTGTTGGATTCTCTTTAGTTGTTGGTGTGTTTTTCCACTGCATCTGGCAAGCCAAATTTGGCCTCATTCTATTCTGTTTTTTTGGGAAATTAGTCTAACAGACTGAAAGAGTCCGGATTCCTTTTAAATAATTTATTTCTAATTTTGTGTTGGATTAGAAAGCAAAAAGAAAACCAGGCCTATACACAGAACAATATATTGTTAGGTGGCCACTGAGTCCATTGCTAAATGCATTATCCCTGACAGATAAGTGTTTAGTTTAGTCCCTGTTGGAATCCATCCAGTGAATACTAGGTAGTTGATTTCCACTGTCAACCTATTCTTACTAGAACTCCTCCTTTTGTAGCTACTGCCTCACTGGGATGGGAGTGTGTGCATAGAGACTGAAGAAGAGCTCACCATGAGCAACCGAAAAAAGAGGATCAACCTGGTGGCCTCCATGTTTAACGGCATGCAAATCTTACAAGGTATGGTCTGGCCAACAAAATAAAGGTGAACTACTACTTCTTAGAATTTGGAAACTACATTTTGGCTCATGCAGCCAAAATGGCTTTTATCTTTTCTGCACGCCTATCACATTGCTGATTCATGTTCAGTTTGTAAAAACTACTATTATAAGTACCTGTTTACAAATATTATTTCCTAATGAAATATCTCTCTTTCTATTCTTGTGTATTTGATTTTGTTCCGTAAAGGGTATTTTTTTTCATTTTCCGTTAAATTTCTGTTATTTTATACAATTTCTCTAACTTATCAAACCATATATAAATTATTATAGGATACTATGTATGTCATGTTTTATATCATCTGCGAATAAGATAAACATTCCCTTTACCTCTTCATACAAGTATCTAATACAAATGATGAAGAAATTGAGTCCATGATGGAATGTGATGGTATCCTTTTGAATATCTCATTCCAGTCTGATACTGTATTTTTGATCAGTTTGATCACTCTCTGCTTTACTGTAATACTATCCACCCACAATTAGCTTGAGATATATCTCAAAGAAAAAAGGGGATTGAAAAAGAATTGTACATGAGCCTGGACTTTGGATTCAGAATTTTAGAAACAAGGAACAGAACCAACAACAGCTGATTTTTTCTTTGTATTTGCATGCCACACCCATACCAGTGTGGTTTTGTTAATAACTGCAAGCTATTTCAGATTTGCAGCTCAAGTCTCAAAAGCAGCTCTGCAACTTCAATCTCAATATTTTCTTGATGGAAAACACTTCCTTTCTTCAACAGCACATGAGTACTAGCTAATGCCAAGAGACAATTATATCTGAAGAATGCTGTAAAGCTTCTTCCTTACAAAAACACCAAGAAAAGAACAGAATTAAGGCAAAACTTTGAAGAAAACTTTTGAATTTTCACATGGAGGATCTATAGCTTGACGGCCATGTAATCATGGTTCCATTTTAATCCTCAGTACTTGCAGTTAAATTACCCAAATAGCTCTATGAGTCCCTAGGAATCCATTCTGCTACCAGAATAGAGACTAGTAGCCTAGATAGATTAATGATACACTCCTTACCAGGCTTCTTTGCATTCAGGTATGTATTCAATAAAGAATTCTCAAATATGGATTCTCATGTAAATGGCATCAGTCAACAGGCTTGCAGGGATTTTAAGGTTTGCAGAAATACATACGTTTCAAACAACCAAATCTAAAGAGGAAGAGAGGCAGTTGACCCTGGAAACTGAATAGCAATACCAATTACACTTATATACAGCTTCACAGTGCTTTACAGCCCTCCCTAAACAGTTTATAGAGTCAGCATGTTGCCCCCAACAACCTTGAGCTGGTGAGAATTGAACTGCTGAACTACAGGCACCAGGCAGCCAGCAGAATTAGCCTGCAGTACAATGGCCAGTGGACTAAATATGCCCAAAGGATTATTGAGAAAGGGGAGAGGAAAGAAGAGAAATCAAGGCAAGGATGAATGTCAAAAAGTATCCAGAAAGAATGTACAGTTCACTGGTAATTGGACAAGGAGTGTGGCACCTTGCAATTTTGTGTTACAAAGTAGCCTCATGTTTTAAGTCTACCCTGTTCTGAAGAAATCCATCTCATATCTTATTATAAAAGCAGGATGTTTGACTTTATATTCTTTTGCTTGAACTCAGCACATCTTCCACTATCCTATGCTAAAGGAAAATCTCTCCTTGTATATTAATAAAGAACAGTTTCAAGTAAATTCAGACTGGTCAATTTTTGAACTGTGAGTTTCCACCTGTGATAGAATGGAAGCAACAGAATTTCATTTTTTAATGGGTGCCAGTGTATTCACAGAGAAAAATGACAAAGATGATCCCATCCCATCTCATCCTACCCTATCCACAAGCCTAAGACTACTGGTGCTATCCTCTCCCTCCCTCCCTCTCCCTCTCTCTCTCACACACACACAAAACCAGACTCCTTATGACTCTGAAATCATTGGACAAAAAGCATTAAAAATATAGTTGATGCTAATGTCCAGTCCCATCAATTAATGCAAACTTCCTCATGGAAGAGATTTATCTTACCAGCAGTAGTAAAAAAAATACCTATACTGCTTTAGAATAGCTTTCCCTTGCTCAGTCTGTTTCCAGGGCTGTTGGCTATTCCTGTTGGGAATCTTGTGGGTCTTCCCTTATGAGCGTCTTTTCTAAACGAGAGAGATACCTGCTGCAGGTAGCCAAATGTGTACCTTACATTAGTTGGTAGGTTCAGATGGGGCAGGCAACTACACGCTGGTGGAGCTGAGGGGTGCAAAGGGTGAGGCACTATCATATACATTAGCAGCCTTGGTATTTCTCTTCTTGGGTTTGGGGAAGAGTTTATCTATTTTGTTTTTTTCACATATATGGAACTTATCATGGCATTCAATCACGAAGCCTCGACCACAGCCGTTCGGCTTGCTGTGCAAAGGCAACTTCCTGTCCTCCTCTCCCCACAGTCTGAGACTCTGAAAGCTCGTTTTTCCGGGTTTCGGAAAGAAGGCATTTGCGAAGTGGGCAAAGAAAACCAGCAATCCTCTCCCGCCAAACCCAAGCCCCTCATCCACATACACGTGCAACGCCGCCAAAGGCGCAACCTGCGTATTGGGAGAGATAGCTATGAAGACCTTGGTCGGAAGAAACGACCCTCAATGGGTGACCGAACGGTGCCGGCTATAAAACGGGAGCCTTGCCAAAGGGAACTCGGAGCGCGAAGCAGGAAGGAAGAGGGGACGAAGGGACAGAGCCCAGACTATACTATGCTTCCCCCCACCACCACCAGCCTTCCTCCCGGCGAGCCGTCCAAAGGGCGCCAAGCGAAGAGTGGCTTCGCCTGGCGCCTCGACCGCGCTTTTTCTCTCTGTCTTGGCCTGCTGAGGGCCGGGAGAAGGCTGCCGAAGAAGAGCAGGTGCTTACCCACCTCTGAGCCCGCTGCCTGGCCGCTTCACACCTACCGCTGCTACACGGGCGGCGGCTGAGGAGCGTTGGGCGAAGCTGAGGGAGGCGAAGGCGGCAGGCAGGCAGTGGCCTCCGCCCGCTGCCTGGCAGACCGCGCCCCAGCGGCCACGCCTCTCTCGCCTGTCCCCGGAGGGAGAACAGGCGGGCTGCTCTGAAAGCGAAGCGGTCTGCGGGGTTTTTTTTTCTTGTTGTTGAAAAACAGAGGTGATGCTCTCCGGAATCCCGTCTGAAAGGATGGAAACTGCCCTGGGCGAATTTCTTTTATCATTTTTACGAAACACCCTATTGTATAATGAATAACCATTTGTCTGAAGTAGTGTAGGGTCTCCCGCCCAAGCAGGGGGTTGGACTAGAAGACTTCCAAGGTCCCTTCCAACTCTGTTATTATTATTACAAAAGGAATCGAGATGTTAAAACCTGTTTCCATATAACGGTAGTCTTCGACTTAACAACAGTTCGTTTGGTGATGGTTCGAAATTGACCGTGTGTACATGACCGTTTTTCACACTTGTGACCGTTCCAACAGCCCCATGGTCACGTGATTTATATTTGGATGCTTGACAACTGCTTCATATTTATGACGGTTGCAGCGTCCAGGGGTTGTGTGACCCATCTTTTGGGACCTACTGACAAGCATAGTCAATGGGGAATTCAGATTCGCTTAACAACCAAGTTACTAAATTAACAACAGCAGTAATTCACTTAACAAATGTGGCAAGGAAAGTTGTAAAATAGGAGAAAGCTCACTTAAAAAATTTCTCATTTAGCAGCATAAATTCTGGGCTTAATTTTGGTCATAAATCAAGGATTACCTGTACAAAAAACAGTGCAAAATAGACCACTTCTGCTTTCTCGTTTATCCAGTAAGGATACAAGAAAGCAGAGGGGATAGGCAAAATGAACCCCCTCAGAAAAGCTTGTTTTCGCTCAATAAAGCTTGGCAAATAAGCATCTCAGAGAGGGCTTAGTGACCCGAAGACATCTGATCTGAGTTTGCAGTTCCACCAGGAAGCCTTTCCAAATGAGCAGAACTTTGTGGATCCTCCTCCCCACCAAGTACTTTGAGCCAGTAACTTGCTATAAGCAATGCAGAAAATAATGAAGAACTCAAAGTATGTTTTGCTATTGAATACTTATTCTTGTGTGTACATGCCTTTAAGTCCTTATTGACTCTTGGAGACTGTCTGGACAAGTCCTTGCAGTTTTCTTGATGAGGTTTCTTCAGAGGGACATCAAAAAGTGGAGGGTGAGTACTGAGATGTCTGTTAACTTGCATCTTTTAAAAACATCGCTCTGAGTTGCTTTTCATTATATCTAACGTACATCTTTGCATTGTATCTAACACAAGCGCACATAGTTAATCACTAATACTAATCCTTCTGGAGTAGGCTAAGCTCAGAAATGAAGGTTAGGAAAGTCATTCACTCTACAGGTAGTCCTGTAGATAGAAGGGATAGACAATATGCATAAATGCAACTACAGGTAGTCCTTGACTTATAACCATTCGTGTAAGGACCATTCAAAGTTATAACAGCGCTGAAAAAAATTATGAGAGTTTTTTACACTTACAACCATTGCAGCATCCCCATGGTCATGTGATAAACACGCAGATGTTGGCAACTGATTCATATTTATGACTCAGTTTATATTGACTCATATTTGACTCATATTTATGCAGCGTCCCAGGCGGGGTGAAATTCAATTTTTTCCCTTACCGGTTCTATGGGCGTGGCTTGGTGGGCATGGCATGGCTTGGTGGGCGTGCCCTGATGGGCGTGGCAGGGGAAGGGTACTGGAAAATCTCCATTTCCACCTCATTCCAGGGGAAGGATATTGCAAAATCCCCATTCCCTCCCCACTCTGGGGCTAGCCAAAGGTGGTATTTGCCGGTTCTCTGAACTACTCAACATTTTTGCTACTG
>JANHGD010156728.1:0-11488 GCA_027560375.1 Imantodes cenchoa
TCATTGCAAGGACGTAAATTGAGACAAAAGTCAATCATGCTGTGGTCACTGTTAGAAAAAGGTTATTTTATTTGTAGTCCATAAATTGAGTTTAAACTGTTGCAGATCAAGACAGTTGTTGAGTCTAGTGTTATTTGTTACTAATTGATCTAGTCCCAGAGTAGTAACGGTATTATAAGGGTTGCATATATAGGTTCAGTTGTACATTCGTTTAGGCTCCAATTAACTAGTAGTAAATTGAGGTCACCAAGAAAGATAGTAAGGTGTGAGCAGGCTGCCCACATTAGTAGTGCAATTAGCTTGTTTGCATGATTGAGGTCGTAATCAGGGGCTCTATAACATAGTAAGTTATTATAACTTACTGATTTTAATACATGCAGAGATGACTGATTACAGTAGTTTGAAGTCAAATAAATAAATAACTATCTACCTTGGTTGAAATCAGAGCCAGTAAGAGCCATAAAATAGGTGACATAAAGCCATATTAGTTTCTTAATTGTTTTAATTATATAAATCAACCACTGGAAACTGACAGAAATGTTACTGAAGACTGCATAGACATATTAGATGTTAGAGATATCATTTTACTTATATTAAGTTATCATAGGAATATATATAAAGATGTAAAATGAATATTTTATGATTTTGCAGAAAAATTAAAATTAAAGTACAGAAAAGCTTTGGAAATTTCAGATAAATTATATTTATCTCAACATATGTGCTTATAATAAGTACTGAACATAAGATGAGAAGTAATTAAACAACTTTAGTTTAAGAAGAATATAAAAGAATATTTTATAAAATATAAAAGATATGAAATAATTAAACAACTTTAATTTAAGAAGTCATACTGAAGCCATTTCAGCAATCTTTTTAAAAAACTGATGCATTAGCTTAACAAGAATTCTCTTTATTAATCAGTCTGTATTTGGTTCTTTTTCTTTCTTTTTGTAATTTGGATTTGTAGTAATTCTTCATATTATCCAAGGTTTCAAAGAACAAAACAAAACATTCCAAGAACAACAAATAACAAAGTGTATCTTCAATAAACTACCAGTTCGAGCTAGGTTGTTAAAATCACAGTATCCCCTCCCAAATTTCAAGATACATGGTATGCAATCTAGTCTTAGCAATTAAGACTTTCTGTTTCAAAAGGATTTCTCCATTACAACAATAATAAATGCTTCTTCCTGACAGCCAAATTATCTGAGGTAGCTGCTTTCTACTGAGAAACATTAAGGCTTCTTGTGCAGCAATCTTTATTTAAAATAGAAATCTTACAAGCACTTTCTAGACATTTTAAATGTTACAGTTCTAATAAACATATAAATGATGGGAATATGATTGCTGTGTAGAGTCATGGAGAGTCAGAAGCATACAAATTTAATAAATTATTATTATTATTAAATTGTTCTTTTTTCATTGACTTGCTATAGAGTATTCATCAATAAATTATGTTTAAACAAGTTATAAATTAATATAAACCTATAAATATGTTTATAAAACTAATTGTATCTCATTTTTTATTTGATAACTTTCTAAATAGGTTTTGGAATTGCATAAACATAAATATATTTTGTTCAGAAAAGCATTTGACAAAGTACTCCTTAACATGCTAACAAGTAAGCTAGGCAATATAGGAGGATAGGCCTCATCTCTTCTAAGCTTCTGAAGGTCCCTCAAGATCTGGTTATGTCAGTAGGACTGGGGACCCCAGGGGATGGGTGAATCAGTGAGGTAGCTTTATTATTCTTATTATTCCTTTGTCTATTATTCTTTGTTTCAGGTTTGATTTGATATTTTTAATGTTTTTTGTATTTTAAAAATAGTGGTTTTAGATATTCATTTAGATATTTCATTTTGTAGTATGCTACCCAGAGTCACTTGTTTGTAAGATATTCAGCTATCTAAATTAGATAAATAAATAGCAGCTGAATAAATGCCAGCTGGCTTAAAACTGTGCGATAGTCAAAATGTGCTTAACAACAGTGCTTCAAAAAAAAAAACCTGGCGAGATCTATCAAGTGCTATTACCATAAAGGTCAGTACTGGCTGCTCTATTCTTCAGCATTTTTATTACTGAGTTGAATGAAGAAGTGGAAGGTATGCTTGTCAAATGTTCAGATGGCACAAATTTGGTAGAACAGTCAATTCCCTGGTATTCAGAAATAAAATTAAAAATGATTGTGATTGGTTATAAAATGGGCTGAAAGTCAAAATAAAACATGTAAAAGATCATTGTAAAGTTCTTTATGTAGGAAACAATGCTTGGTTTGATAATGGTACTTGTGAGGAAATTGGAATAGGAGTGAATTGCAAACTGAATATGAATCACAAACTGAATATGAATCACGATATTGCAATGGCCAAGGGACTAAAAAATATCAGTTCATATTCCAATACCAACATATAAGGAATTGATAATGATGAGGAATTGAATACTGAATACTGAACAATAGTGTTTATCTCACATGCTAGTAAGATAATGCTTAAGATTTCCCAATTCAGAATTTAGCAATAAATGAAACAAAGACTGCACAAAGCACAGAAGAAGAAATTCAGAAGAAAAAGAAGCATTCAATATAACACTGTCAGCGTCTAAGGGATCCTGGAAAAGGAAAGGGAATTCCCAAAATATATCCAGTTTTGCTTTTCTGGTTATACAAAGCTTTAACTATACATTGTACACTGTATATCACAATAACTTGTGGATGACTGGTAGAAATTTATGGTAAATTATGTAAATAGCACTTAGCAATAGCACTTAGACTTACATACCGCTTCATAGTGCTTTACAGCCTTCTCTAAGCGGTTTATAGAATCAGCATATTGCCCCCAACAATCTGGGTCCTCATTTTACCCACCTCGGAAGGATGGAAGGCTGAGTCAACCTTGAGCCAATGAGAATTGAATTGCTGAACTAGCAGTTAGTTGAAGTAGCCTGCAGTACTGCACTCTAACCACTGCGCCACCTTGGCTCTGTATGATGACCAGGAAACAAAGGTTAGACTAGAATAAGGAGCTACTAAATGGTTCCAGATTATATGCTGTATGTCCCTAATTATTCAATTGCTATAATAAATATATCATCAGAAATGTTGGACTAGAAAAAAAATAGGAACTGGAATTAGACTTGCTTCAAGAACATTCACAGATGCATCCACATATATTGATGTTTATGTCACCCTTACAATGGCTGGAAGCAAGCAGGACTTAAGGAAACTTTTGCATAAAGGTGAAAGAAAAGAATACAAAAATTGGTCAGTTGCTCACTCTTTAAAAAATCCCAAGATTATGCCAACAGACAGTGCCATTCCAATGTAAAGTAGAGAAGACAAACACATTTCTGATAGCTTCAAAAATTCACAAGTTAATGACTATAATAATGAAATAAATAGACATAGCTCTTTTTCTAGGGGAAAACTATTACAGATCTACCAAAAATATTAAATAAGTATCTTTGTATCAGTTATCACATAACTATACATAAAAGGTATGTATAGAACAAATCAATATTAAACAGAATGAAACCAAAGAAGTCCCTGGAAAGACTAATAATGAAGCTAGAGCTGAATGAACATTTAATACAAGAATCATTGGAGAAGACCCTGATGAAAAATCAAAGATAATTGAAAAGAAGGCTGATTTAATGAAAACAAAGGTTTCGGTGAATTTCGGGATGCAAAATCAATGCAAAAACACAAAGACAATAACAAAACACCTAACTCAATAAGAGACTTTTTGAAGAAAGAATCTGGTTGCCAGGTAACAAAAGATCCCAGTGAAATATTAGGATTGCATCTGACAGGAAGTAATAAAGCTATATTCTAAGACAAATATAATAAATTATGGACAATTTTTTTTTTAAAGTAACTTGAAAGGTGGAAAATCTAAAACTATCCTGGTTAGGACTACTAGTAATTGTTAAAATGAATATACTGCCTAATGTAAACTTTCCATTTCAAATGGTGCCAATTTCAAATTCAGATAAAATACTGCAAGATTGGGAAAGTATAGTCAACAGGTTTACATGGAGTGAGTAAAATCTAAAGTAAAATTTTAAACCTTAGAAGACTCAAAAGAAAGAAATGGTCTTCCAAATTTTACATATTGTTGTTGTGCATATTACTTATCATAGGTAACAGAACAAATAAAATTCTCAAACAGTAGAACATCAATATGAGAAGGAGCTGGTGCTGTTAATGGATTTGACAAGTAATTATACTATAAGAAAAGAAGCTAAAACTCTAAAAGAACATATTATGAGACACGGTTTGATAAAAACATGGAAAACTTTAAAACTAACGAGAAGTGCAGCAATTTCACCACTAGTATTACCCTCAGACCTCACCTTCACATTCTATGATCAATTTCAGGGATAATTACAACAATAAAAATGTAACTGCATTACATTCATATTCCAGAAGCAGATTAAAGATCTACACAGTGGGGGCTGGAGTTCACAATGGCTGAAGTACTTAGAAACCCCTGGAAGAAAAAAAAAATATCTTGAGAATAAATAAAGGAGAAAAATCAGCACATATTTCAAAGATTTCCAGAATCCCGTTTCCCTGCTAGCTTCCCTGTTTCCCTGCTAGCTATTTTGACTAACCAGGAAGTGTAGAGGGCAAGTACACAAGCAGCAGATCTAATATTACAGAGAAAGCTGTCCATTTCTGGAGATTTTAAAGCTCAAAAACTTTCCAAGTAATATCACAAGAAGCTACGTCCTTCATCTTATTGGATTTTGCCCACCAACCTTATAAGTCAGAGTAGATACAACGATATTATTTATGAAATGATGAACCGAGAATCACAATTTGCATGGATTTAGTTTTCCAGTCAATATCCCCAAAGGGGAATACGTCATCTTGAACAGTGCATCTTCCTGACATTCTGCAGATACGTATGGACATAATGAGGAAGTCATATCTAAGCCACTTAGACTTTTCAAGTTATATCCAATAACTGAAACTTGTTACAATGTACTGACCATTACTCTAGCTTCCTTGTTTGGGAGCAATATAGAATTCTGAAGAATTTCAGATTCTGGTTTTGCCATAAAGGACACATTGCTTTATGAAAATAAGGATCCTCTATCATCCCACCCTTGCTTGCGTGTATTGCAACCATCTTCCATATGGTTTCCCCACCCCTGTTTTTAAGGTACACAGCTACTGAAGACTCTGTATCTGTTCAAAGCAAGAGTTATAATGGCAGTAATTTCATTAACTCAAGTTATAAAAAATGTTTTACAAGAAAGGAATTCATTATTATTATTTTTTAAATCCTAAATTTAGGACCAATTACTACAAACTGCCATTATTTAAAGTGGTACCAGTCAACTGGACTAAATTTCATATTCTAATTCACAAATTTAATTTCAAGAATCATTTATGCTATGATAAAAGTAAGTTTTATTTCTATTAAATGGAAATACCAGGCTTTTGAGTGCCTCTGTGTATACATTTATCTAAAAGAGCACCTCCTGAGACTTTTTTTTTTTGAGATAGTGTTCTAAGGATTAGTTTAGGATGTGAAGAAACCTACCCTCACAAAGATAACACTATATCTGTAAGATAAAATTCAAATTGCCCATACATACCTTTTTCCATATGATTGGATAATATTTAAAAGTCCATTTTGGAGCTAACAAATAGATAATGTGATATTTCCCCTTCCATATACATACCTGTGAAATTATCCCAATGCCCTGTCTTTCTGCCTAACAGAAAAAAGGTCATCATGTTAAATAGCATTTATTCTTACTCAGTTATCACAGAACTGTCTCTGCACTGTGTTATCTCATGCGCTCTTGCACATGTGTGCACACTCTCTCCAGTGGTGGGTTGCTACCAGTTTGACCTGGTAAGGTGAACCGGTAGTGGCAGCAGCAGGAGGCTCTGCCCACCCACCCAGATATCATCAAAAAAGCTCTGAGCATGCGCAGAAGTGTTCAGCACGCGCCTGCATGTTTCCATTCCTGAACTGGTAGCAAAGGTAAGTAGAATCCACCACTGACTCTCTCCCTCAAAAGATATCCCATTGGACAAGAGGTGGGTTCCTCCTGGTTCTGATCAGTTCGCCCAAACTGGTAGCAACCCGCTGGTGACATTATGATGATATCACCAAACCGGATCAGTCGATGCCAGTCCATGGGCACCGCCAACTTTTTTTCTTTTTTCTTTTTTTCTTTTTTGGGGGGATTTTTTAAATTTATTTTTTCTTCTGCGCATGCACAGAAGCCGAGCTTCTGGCACTGCCCTTGTGTCACCATTTTGTTTTCAGTTTACTTTTTTTTTTTTAATTGGGTTTTTTTCCCTGTGCATGCACCCACGAGGCGTGGGCATGCAGCGTAGGAAGAAGCAAAAGGGCAGCGAGGTAAGTTGGAACTCACCCCTGCATTGGACCATGTAAAATCTTTCTGTTTTTGGCATGGCGGATGTAGGCCATAAAAGTCTGAGTGGCTTCCAGATATCAGCAAAAATCTATCCATTGTTGTCTAGATTTTGCGGTACAGAAACGGTATGTGTATTTACTCCCTTTTACTCCTTTACTTACAAGGAGGAAAAAATTGAGCAGAAAAGGCCACTATCCAATTTCTCCAGGAGTAACCAGGCTTAACTTCTTGTTCATGCTGAGTAAGGAGGATCAGCAAAAATCATAAGTTACAGTTACAAGGGCAACTCTTGCCTCATTCACTACTTTGCACACCATTCTTTCACCATAATTCCTAACCAAATCAGTCTATGCATGCCATCGCCTATTTGCAGCTTAAGTCGTCCCCTAGGCCCCTCATATGTGAGGTGCCACAGGGGTCGATTCTCTCGCCCCTACTGTTCAACATTTATGTGAAGCCGCTGGGTGAGATCATCCGTGGTTTCGGGGTGGGATACCATCAGTATGCTGATGATACTCAGCTGTACATTTCCACCCCGGACCACCCCAATGATGCCCTTGCCATGATGTCCCACTGCCTGGAGGCTGTACGGATCTGGATGGGGAGGGTCTCACCATTCACTTCCCTACATTGGCCAACTTCTCAGCTACTGCTGCATCTCTCCAAAAATTAATTTGATCTCTACAGCTGTACTAAAGGGGTTTATGAAACCATGTTCTGAAGAGAATATCAGTTTCTGTCTGCTGAATGGCTTTTTAGGTAGTAAAGCTGAAAGGGAAAGTTTTTTCTCAGACCATCTGCCTCTAATAACTTAGAACCAGAAAGACAGCTGGCTGAAAAGGAAGAGTTACATTAGGAGTGGAAATAACTACTGCAGGATAGTTATTTCCAGTCCTAATGTATTATTTGTCCAGTTCCAATACAGGTCCTCTGGAATCTCGGTCCATGTGTTACCATAATCCAATTTTTGTGTTTTGTTTTCCCTCTTTCCTAATTCTGTATATGTATGTGTGCAAATAAATTTCTTTGACAGCTTAACAAATTCTATTTCCTGTTGAAAAACTGAGAAAAGAGAAGCAAAAATGTTTCCATTATGGATTCTGATGCAGTTGTTTTGAGACTTAGAACATCTAACTTTTATTACCATTTATCCAATGGAGTTACGCTTTATGTTTCCATTTCAGAATAATCTACTACTCTTCATACTTGCCTCATATAAAGTTCTTCAAAATGAATTTTACATATGGGCAGTCACTTGATGTATAGAATCCCAATCCTATAATAAATTAAGTATTTTCATGAATTCATATTCAGTCATTCTGAAAGATAATGTAATAGGAGAGTTGCTTCACAATGTCTCCATTTTTTTTAAATCAAAGACACAGTACCATTTTTGCTTATGAAGTGCTTGACATCAAGGAGCAGTAGAAGCAGCTCATAATGTTATGAATATTGAGGAAGCAATCTGATACTGGCAGAGAGGCTGCAGTAGCCACTATATAGTAGATTCTAGGTTTTGGCAATGGTGATCCAAGAGAAGCATCTCAGAGATGCTAAATAGCATTGAGTGAGAATCAGTCTGGTAGTGGAAACTGGTTTTGGGGAAAGGTAGGCACTGGACAGAGAGAAGAAATTGGCAAACAGGTTAATTCAGGATAAAAGAAATAGCAGAAGCTCTCTGGTTGAGACTGGCTCTGGAGATGTCATTTCAAGATATGGTTTGTTGGCTGGTGATCTTTGCAAGATGTCAGGGAAGCCAAGGCCTCAAAAGTACTACAACAAGCCCAATTCTGCATCTTTATTCCAAAGAAACTTAGTGTCCTTGAATCTATGATAAGAGTTTCCAGTGATTTTTCCAACATGAATTTATGAGGGCCTGGATGTTGGTACAGCATTCTTTACAATAAGATAGATTTGGCAAACAAAGCAGTTAATGTTCACAAATATAGGGTTGGATACTGCTTTTTACATGACCATAGCAATATGGTTAAGCTGCTAGCCAACCAGCTACCTATCTGCCATCTAATTCATGGCATTCTGATTTCCAGTGCATGAAATACTGATTCATAAAAGAGAACCCTTTATATTCTTTTGCTTTTATATGCCTTCCCTCTCCCTTTACCCACCTATCTCAACACTGTTGGCTCCGGGTCCAAGTCCTATCCACTGCACCATGATGGCCTGCATTCAGTTCTGGGTGTTCCTCAAATCCAATGGGAAATAGGTGATCTATTACCCTGCTTCCTATATGACCCAGCAATTTCCCCTTACCTACTTAGCAGTGAAGAATTGGAGGTAGGTTGATTCATTGGGGATGGATGTAGGCAAATCCTTGAACCCAGGTCAGAATGCCGTGAAATCCACTACTTTGAATAAAAAACCTTGAAATGCTGACAGCTTAATCATGAGGATGGTGATAGTTAAGATATTAAAAGTACAATCTGGTAAACTCATATTTGACTTATGCCATCCCAGGTCATCCATCATAATTTGATGAGTTTGTTTTGAGAAATAATGGCATGTACTTTCTCTGTTGTGTGGTTCAGTAGCTTGTCTTTGCTCCTAGATTTTCTAGCCTCTGTGAAAGCTACCTGATGATGTCTTTTCAGATGCATCATTGGGCTGCTAGTCCTGGAATGTCTTCTGTTTTTTGCAATGCCTCAGTGCATATAAATAGCATAAATGAGATATATTAACAGTTCTAATGGCCGCATGTGATGCTTCCACTTTCCCTGCCCAACCTCTGAGCAGAAATGTTGTTTACAATTAAATTTAGGTTATGTAATACTGCCTTCATGGTTTTTGCAAAAGATGGCATTGATGACTTTGCTGTTTGTCCAAAGGAAGTGTTGAGGTTTGTCAAAACATCTCTCATAACCACCTCTCTTCCATATTAGCCATAGATAGGAACACATTAGCTTTACTCTGGGATTATTGTTGGTTTTGAATTGGTAGCAGTGCTAGCCCTACTGCTGCTATCTTTTTCTTTCTCTTCTTCCTTTTTGTTCTCAGAATATTCCATCTTTTTATACCAGTGTCAAATATTTAGCATTTAATGTTAAGGTAAGAAAAATGTCATTTTTTTTTCACATGACCATAATCAGACCTAACTTTCCCCCATCTAAAGCCTCTACCTCACCTCTTTTCTCATTGAAGACATTAAGTACTGTGATGAATGATTGACAGGTACAAAGCCAAGACAGCTAAGCCAGGCCAGAACACGATGAGAAATGAAGCTGCCTTATTTACTAACAAATTCATTCAGCACTTATCAGCTGGGATGGAAGGACATTATTTACAAAAACAAAAACAAACCATAACAATTGAGTAATATTTACAATAGTTGCATACAAAGCAAAAACTTGGAAGTTGATGTTATTCTGAATAACATCAGAATACTTGGGGTTATTAACTAAAGTGCCAAATATGAAATCAAATTATCATTTGTAAAAACAGAATGCAGGATTGGAATAAGTTTTGGAAGGAAGGATAGAAGAGAAAGGATTAAAAGAATGAAAAGACAGAGCAAACTGCCTGAAATAAAATCAAGTAAAAATGGAAATAATTTTTTGGGGTTATCTGAAAGAAAATTATTTTCACCTATAGAGAATATAGGCAATTGGGAGAGAGAGAAAAAAAAATTATTTACAGGTCCTCATACCACTTAAAATTAAATTAAAATCATCTTGGATCCCTGTTCTATGCTTGAATTCAATATTTGTTGTTCACACCAAGTCAGAGCATAACCCCAATAAATATTATTTTTTTCTATGAAAACCCATGGACCATATGAATATATTTAAATATAATGTGAAAGTTCCTATATATTTGTTTCTTTAAGAATACAGTGGAATGGGTTTATACATGAACAGCTCAGTGATAATGTATATATTATAAATGCACATAAAGAAATTTATCTAACTCATATATTTTGATGCTCCAAATAGTCCCACAGCCAGACTGATTTTAATGGCATGAGAAATTTAAGGGCTTTAAATTATCATTTTTATGTAGCCACTTTTAAGTTTTACATGCCAATGAATTAATATGTACGTTCTCTTCACCTGCCCACAGTCTTGTGCCCAGAAAAGAACACTGCAGCATTTGTTACAGTGAATAAAGCATTCATTAATCTGAATGCAAATAGATCTAATTGGTACACAGCTGGGTAAATCCTGATAGCTTAAGAAAAAGCCACCGAAGATTACATTGTTGTATTTTTTGTAAATAACCCAAAGCCAGGTAAATAACCCAAAGCCAGCAGGCATTACTGCATACCTGCACATTTGAAAGAATTTGACCCCTTTTCAGTGTATTTAGACTATGACTACCAGAAGCTCCAGCCAGCATTGCTGGCTTAGAATTCTGGCATTTGTAGTATCAACACATCCAGAGTACAGCAAATTCCAGGTGGGTCCTTTAAGTCATATCTTGTTTCTGATGTTTACAGGTTTGTTTTCTTATTGCTTATGCATCCATTTCAAACTGACGAAGGCTTTTACATTATAAGATATCATGCAAGTATTATTGAGGAACCTTTCTTGGAAAGGCTACCTGGCTTTGCTTTGTAACTGGCTTTAAAGGGGAAAACTGAACTGTCTGAATTTGCACCATTGTTACACATGTAAACCGGGAGCTCCTCTGACTTTCAGAAAAGTTCCCTCTTTCAATATTAATTACCATAGCTAACATTTAATCAGAAAAGCTGGCATGTTATTTTACCATAAAGATCTCATTTAGGTTCTGGGAACCGCTTTTTACCTGTAAAGCATGTTATGAGAAATTCTATAATCTCAAACACAGGGAAATCCAAATCTGTTCTTCCGTCCTTTTTTTTTTTTACCCGTAATTCCATTAGACTGTAATCAGAGTCCAAATTTTATAGGAATACTGGTAATCCTTGATTTATGACCATAATTGAGCCCAAAATTTTCAAGGTTAATTTGATTTGATTTGATTTGATTTGATTTATATACCGCCCTACTCCCGAAGGACTCAGGGCAGTTCACAACCATCAATAAAATACAATACAACAATAAAACTAAATAAATATGATAAATATAAATACACTATAAATACAATTTAAAA
>JANHGD010156975.1:0-11485 GCA_027560375.1 Imantodes cenchoa
TGGTTTGGAAGCATGGCCAGCCAGCTGTCAGTAATGGTATGGCAAACCACCTGCCGCCCCCCTGGCACCTCTCAGCGTCCCCCTGCCACCACCCTTGCCTCTTACTGCTCCCCTGAGTGTTCCCACTGCCCCCCAGGGGGTGGTACTACCCCTTTTGGGAACCAC
The DNA here is from genome assembly GCA_027560375.1 of Imantodes cenchoa. Taxonomy (NCBI): domain Eukaryota; kingdom Metazoa; phylum Chordata; class Lepidosauria; order Squamata; family Dipsadidae; genus Imantodes; species Imantodes cenchoa. The sequence continues at coordinate 166 of JANHGD010156975.1, forward strand.
TGAGCTAGCTGTTCTCCAATCAATTAAATGTTTTTTAATCTTTTTAATAAAGTTGCCATTAAATTGGCCATGGCTTTATTCTGATGTGAAAAAAATGTACTACTACTTGACTACTATGCAAGTTTCCCTGGAACCTTTGTTCCCTGAGTTTATCATCTAAAGTATTTCTTGCTTTTTCTTGCCGTTATCTAGACTATTGGCTAAAGTTAGACTGATGATAAAATATTTTTTTCTAATGAATAGTGAAACCACATTACTGCCCTGTAATTTAAAACTTATTTCAGTCTAACCTCCCTGAATTGCTAGGTGTAGATACAGCCTCACCTTTTCAGCTTTATATTGTAATTTTCATGTTACTTCTAGGGATTATTTCTATTAATCTAGAGCAGGAGTGTCAAACTCAATTTCACTGAGTGCTGCATCAGGGTTTCATTTGACCTCGGATGTGTGTGTGTGTGGGATGGGGGGGCGTAACCAGAATGAGTGTGGCCAGCTTGATGTCACTCGTGTGGGGGCACTTGCAGTGGCCAGGGCTGTGGGAATCCACTATCTCCAGTGGAGGAAGAAAAGACCAAGGAGAGCACCAAATCCTTGTCCTCCAGAGCAGCCTCCCTGTCTCTCTCAGGCCAGGTCTGGTGGAGGACCAGAGACAGCAGCGGAGGCTGTCCAGAGCCCTAGGCAGCAGAGGACAAGCACCCAGCCTGGCCCTCAAACTCCCAGGGCACCGGGACACCACAGTGCCAAGCTTCATTTTCACTGGCAGACCAATGCAGAAGGCCATCACACAGCCCTCCTGAGCTCTGTTTTTCTTGGCAGAGGCACCATGGGCCAGATCTAACCACCTCATGGGCCAGATCTGGCCCCCGGGTCTTGAGTTTGACACCCCTGATCTAGAGATCAATTCAAGTTGGATAGCGTTTAGATCTGTTTGTCACACTTTTAGAGCATGACCAAAGATCTTAAAACTATGTTGTACTATTCTTCAAGGTCATTTGAAGGGAAGGAGTGGAATTGGGCAGATAAATATGTAAGTTGTAGATAATGCAGTAAAAAGGCGATCCAACATGTACTCAGAAGTATGCAACCCCCATCCGAGTATACACTAATAAAGCATTGTGGAATTTCAGATTTGAAGACAATAAGGTGCTTCAGAACTTGCAGGAGTATGGACATAACACTTGTCTTCAACTCCTTGTAGAGCATTTTTATAAAGATTTTTTAATGTGATTCTGTACAAGATACTCATTCATTCCTTTACATAATTTAGAGGCTGTCCAACTCCAAAGAATTTGGGCAGTTTACACTGTAAAAGCAAGAAACAATACAAATTAAGAAATGGCTCAAGGATGTCCAGAGAAAAAGGCATGCATAGCAATGTGTTGCTGTAAGGTGTTTCACAAACTTGTACGTGTATCCATGTACACTGTGAAATATCTTGTTTTCTTCAACTACAAAGACATACACACAGCTCCATTCAAGAAACTTGCATGAGATTGCAGCATAATTTACCATGAATGGGAAATCAAAATAAGTTTACCACTACTTCTTTGGATTATATGTGTAATCATAGGAAGCGGGAGAATAAAATCTATTTTTCAAGCTTCTATGTCACACATCATAATCAATCAAGACTGGAAGCCATGTTATTTCCTCACTATAATTGTGTGATATGTTATGGAGACAAAAGTTGAAGTACAAGCAGAAACTGTTGCTTCTCCCTCCCAAGGAGACACAATGAAACATATTGCTTTTTAGTCATGTATTTCCAAAGAAAATATAGCTTATTTATTTATTAAAGAATGTACAGAACGCCCCCTACCAGTTTAAAATATAAAATACTGTATATAGCACAAAAGCCTATTCACAGCTAAAACAAAACACACTGATACTATTTGCAGATCCAACAAGTTAAGTTATCCTTTTACATCAATTGAGAATTCTTGCTTTTTCCAAGCCAACAATTGCCACATATATTCTGCAAGATCATTTCTGTACTTCTTTACATAATGGGCCCATAGATAAAGATTAAGACATAGTAAAAGAAAAGGCCCACACTGCCAAGGAAGGAAGGAAGGAAGGAAGGAAGGAAGGAAGGGAAGAAAGAAAGAAAGAAAGAAAGAAAGAAAAAAAAAGAAAGAAAAAAGAAAGAAAAAAAGAGAGAAAGAAGGAAAGAAAGAAGGAAGGAAGGATAAATCAGTGAAGGCTCCTAATAAAACTATCAGCTCAATATAAAGCAAATGCAGAAATAAAAGGAATAGAAAATATGACGTGGCAGTTGAAAGAAATAATATAGATATCCACCCCCAAAAATTATTTTCAGTCAAACTCAACTCTTAGAGACAATATGGCCACATCCATGTTTTTTAGATAACCATACTTACCGTAAGTGATTTGATCTTGCCACCTTCCAGAAGCTTTATCAAGTTGAACTAGGGTTCTCTGATTGTCTCCATTTAAGTACTAAATCTGCTTGGTCTTTTTGGAGTCAACTGAAGTTATTTAGGTGCTGCCACCCAGATTGAACAAAATGAGCAGTTTGAAAAGTTTGAAAAGTGAGATCAAGAGGAAGAAAAATGAATGCTAGACATAGAGATGTTTTTTTATTAAAGTTATGTCCTTTAAAGAGGGTCAGTTTGGTGTAGTGGTTAAGGCTACTTCTGGTTCCACCTTAGTCACAAGGCCATTTGGGTGATCTTAGGCAAGTCACTCTCTCTCTCTCTCTCTCTCAGCCCTAGGAAGGTAAAGTCTCAAACCAATTCTTGCCGAGAAAACTCTTACCTATGGCACTTGGATCAATTTCAGAGTCCCCTTACTTGCATAAAATGATTCCTGGTAAGAGGCCCGTTCCCTGCATATTGCTTCTTGGGAGAGATAGAAGATGATGAAAGAGATTATTTCAAGGAGAATGTGACCCTTAACAGGGGTGGGAGGGGAAGAACCCTGTCCACTCCAAAGAAGACAAGAGGAGAGTAAGACATGAAGGGACGAATGTCTTAATTTGATTTCCCAGGTGCTTTACAGAAGTCATTTCTAAGTGTTCAGAAGAAAGGTGTTAAGAACAACTGGAATACAGATCAGGATTGAATCTGATCAGTTGTGATGTACATACCATGGCAATTTTTTTTTTAAATAAAAAAATGTTTTGCTCTGATTGTACACTGTTGGTTGGATAAAAATGGCCTTGGGCCCTGCACCAGTATTATACCGGTTTCATTCCACAATTTGTCCATTGTTTGTGCTATACATCTTAGATAAAAGCATAGGAATGCATGTTATTGTTCTTGAGGATGTGATAGTACCTGTAACACTTTGCCCCATTTCTCGGATCCATCCCTGGCTTGGCAGAATAAGGGTCTCAAGAACACTATTTGGCTGGTGATTTCTGAGATTATTAGGGCCTTTCTGTGGCAGATACTGGTGAGGCTCTTTTTAGGAAACATTTTAAGAAACTATTGCTAGTGAAAGCCATCTTGGACAACTGTTGTCTTTTGCTCATCAATCCCATCTCTAGCAGGTAGAAAAGACAGAGGCCCTGCAGTTCCATGGTCTCTGAGAGAACATGAATTATCTGGGTCACTTCCAGTCTCAATTTACATTTGGCTCCTGCACAGAGGCAGCCTTGTTCACTCCAAGGGATGTTTTCTGCTGCACTGGGAAAGAGATAAGGGAACTGTGATGTTGTTGATATTCCTTGCTCTCTTAGTGACTTTTGATGCTGTTCACCCCACTAACATTTCTGGAGATTTGAAAAAGCTGAGGATTTGAAGTGTCACGTTGCAGTAGCTTCACTCCTATCTTTGCAAAAGGTGGCACCGATTCTACAACTCTTGTAGAATCCAATATCTCCCCCATATTTATCAATGTCTATACCCATGATGGCGAACCTATGGCACACGTGCCACAGGTGGCACAGGGAGCCATATTGCAGGGCACGCGAGAGGTTGCCCTCTGTCAGCTGCAGCGCGCATGTGCGCGCTGGCCAGCTTATTTTCGGCCTTGAGGAAGGCCGTTTCACCCTCCGGACATTTCAGGGAAGCTTCCCTGAAGCCTCGGAGTACAAATATCCACCCTACGGGCAAACCGGAAGTTTGGAAAAACGCACTTCCGGTTTGCCGTTGTGCTGTTTTTTTGCACTCCGGCTGGTTCGGGGAAACTTCCTGAAGCCCCAGAGTGCAAAAAAACAGTCCACTGGACAAACCAGAAGTTTGGAAAATGCACTTCCGGTTTGTCCGTTGGAAGGGGTGTGGGCACATGCACCCATGTTTCCACACCCACACACACACCTTTTTGGCACACAAACCAAAAAAGGTTCGCCATCACTGACCTATACTTTCAGACTTCCACGATGCTGATATTGTAACTTAACAATAAAGGTAGAACGAGGATTCCTAGATGTGTTTCTTGCCTGGACTACTTCACGAGGCTGACATTAAGAGTCCCAAGTCTCGGCTATTGCTACTTCGTACAAGGTTGACGTAACAAAGCTTAGCTCATCCATGATTTAATCTTGAATGAGAGGACTGACCTTATATGAATTATCAAAACTTGGTGGGGCATCAGAGAGTGGTTCCTCTTTCTGAAATGTGCCAATCTGAGCTTTAAATGTGGCACCAATCACTGAAGGCAGCCATTCATTACCACCATGTGAGCTATCATCGGTAGGCTGGTAATACGCTGTTATGTATTTCACTTGGCTGGACAGGCGATGCTGCTGTCAAGTTGTTAATTCAGTGCCTGGAGGCTGTAAGGATTTGAATAGGAAAAGAACCAACTGTGATTCAAGGCTGACAAAAAAAGGGATGGCTTTCGGTTTTGAGGCCTCTTGAATCTTGTGAGATGTTTCCTCTTCACTCTTAAAAAGGGGGTAGTGCTTCTCCAGACAGAGTTGGTGCACAATTTGGAGGGGGGGGGTGCTTTCTGAACTCATGGCTCCTGCTCAAAGGACAAACAGCAGCCATGGCTAGAGGGGGGAGGGGGGCTTTGCACAACAAACCTGTATACCAATTCATTGTGAGGAGCCCATACTCACATTGACCTATGACTTAGTCACTTCTCAATTGGAATCCTGCAATGTGCTCTGATTTCAGCGAGTCTAGAATGCAGCCCTGTGTGTGTGCTGTTTTGGGCATATTAAGGTTCAGTTGGATACCCTGCGGCCATGCAAGCTGCACTAGCTCCCCAGGATGCTGCTGGGTGGAATTATAATTATATTGTTATCACCTTTAAAAGCCCAAATGGCCCAGGCCAGGTTGCTTCTAGGAGATCTCTTCCCAAGAGTTTCTGACTGTCCCATGGAATTCAACAGGGAGGGCTCTGTCAAACAGTGTCATTTGGTGTGATCTAGGACAGGGGTCTCCAACCTTGGCCACTTTAAGCCTGGCGGACTTCAACTCCCAGAATTCTGAGTGTTGGAGTCCTCCAGGCTTAAAGTTGCCAGGGTTGGAGACCCCTGATCTAGGAGACGTATCTGCCTTATGGAACAGCTTTGCCCCTCAAATGCAGAAGGCCCCAGTCCTCTTGGATTTCAAGAAGGCTGTGAAGAACCGGTTCCTCCCCCAGATAATAGTACTGGACAATTGCAGAGCCCAGTTTTGTTGGACATTTCCTGTGGCATTTTGGTGAATATATTATGATTGTTCTTTAATTTTTATGTGAGTGCTTGTGCTTTGAGGGATTCTTTTAATGTATTTCTTTGTGTTTGTGTCAGCTGCACAAAATTTATCTTTATAATGGCCTGTCATATTGATTTTCTAAATAGATAAATACATACTTGTGGGGATGAACCTTCATGGAAAGAAGGAAATAAAACTGAATTATTTTTCTGAGACTCTGTTTTTGGTTGATGGGATCCAATGAAACTTCTAACAAAAGGTTTTATACATGAGTTGATAAATGCAGTTATTTTGGTGTTCTACCCAATTATTATAAAGTATTTTGTTTGTCAATGGTTCTTGCTTCTGACTAGCTATGACTACACTGCTTATTCTTGACTAGATGCTTATTATATATCCGTGAAGGCAAACTTATGGCACGCCCCAGCCTAGCTCCACTGCGCATGCGGGCACGCCTCCCAATGGCCAGCTGGTCTCGGGGTCTATGTCATGCATTTGCATGGGGTGGGGCACATGCGGGAGATGCGTGTGCATGCGTGGAGGTGGGACATGCATGGGGGGCTCTCGCATTGCATTTTGGGGCCTTGTGCAGCGCCTCAATGCACTGTTTTGGTTTCCAGGTTGGCGCAGGAGGCTTCCAGGCCCAAAATGGAGTGTGATGTGTGTGTGTGTGGCCCCCCTGCACCCCGTTGTGGGCCTAGAAAGCCTCCTGCACCAACCTGGAAGTCAAAAATGGGTGAGGGAGGTGGAGTGCATGCACAGGGGGAGTGCGGGGGGGAGTCATGCGTGCATGCGGGGGGTGGAGTACATGTGGGGGGGTCACACACTCATTGCATTATGGGTGCTGGTGTGCAGGCATCCTTTCGGCACACAGTGACAAAAAGGATAGCCATCACTGTTATATATAGTGTGGTAAACAAATCCACGTGCTGTTGAACTTCTTTATGAATTCCAGTTCCAATTTCATATCTTGATGAAATTGATCGTTGTTATTATTTTAATAATTTCATTGCTGACCACAAAATATCTAATGTTTATTGCCTTCTATCCCATCCATTAAAATAGAAGAAAATACGACATTCTGATCAACCCTATCCAGATTAGTACCTACTACTTCCCCCATTTTATTGGAACATATCAATCTGTGGGAAGGTTCTGAAAATTACATGGGGTTTGGGGGTTTGTTTGTTTCTTTTGGTGGGGGTGAGGGTTGAGGAGGGTTTTGGGCAGGGGTGGATTCCAACCTACCTGTGGGCATACGCATGCTTCCTGCACGTACACATGCGCAGTAAAAAAAAAATCTGATGATGAAAATAATAATAATAATAATAATAATAATAATAATAATAATAATAATAATAATAATAATAATAATTTTTAAAAAAACTGTAAAAAGATGGCGACTGCATGCAGAGTGCTGGAACTCGGCTTCTGTGCATGCTCAGATTTTTTTTAAAAAAAATTAAAAAATGACTTTTTTTTTTTAAAGATAGCGGTGCCCACAGACCAGCACCAACTGATCCAATTTGGTGACATCATCGTGACATCACCAGCAAGTCACTACAGGTTCAGGCGAAGCGGTCAGAACTAGGAGGAACCCACCCCTGGTTCTTTATGGGGGTGGGTTGTTGTTACAACACATTTCACGTGGAAAGTAGTTCTGTCATTTGGCATGCAGTGCAACCTGTTTCCTGGCAAATTGCAGCAATTGCATATTAAGGTAACTATTATTCTAAAGCGAATTGGCATTAGGGGGAATTTGGATTACCAAATAGGCCAAAAAAGGAAATATGTTTCCTTTGTTCCAACATGCAGCAGTCTCTTCATTGTTTCCATTATTTGTCCATGTTATACCAAACATTTGTTTGGGTAGCATAGTTTGCGCATTAGTAATGACCAGTGATGAAATCTAAAAATTTTCCCTACCGGTTCTGTGGGCGTGGCTTGGTGGGCGTGGTATGGCTTGGTAGGCGTGGCAGGGGAAAGATACTGCAAAATCCCTATTCCCTCCCCACTCCTGGGGGAAGGACATTGCAAAATCTCCATTCCCACCCCACTCTGGGGCCAGCCAGAGGTGGTATTTGCCAGTTCTCTGAACTACTCAAAATTTCCGCTACCGGTTCTCCAGAACCTGCCAGAACCTGCTGCATTTCACCCCTGGGCAAAACTCACTTAACAACGGTCTCACTTAGCAATGAAATTTTAGGCTCAATTGTGGTCATAAGTCAGGGGCTAACTGTACTGTATCTCTTTAACTATTATATTTGATGTCATATAGTGAGATAACTCTCAATATTTGACCGCAAAAACTATTGATTACATTTTAGCTTTCTGTGACATGAAATAATCTCATTTATTATGCGTATATCCAAAGCTGATATCCTATAATTATATATTTAGGATTATGTCATTTCAACCCTCTGCTATATCCTACATAATATTCCACTCCCCAGTAATTTTTCAGATATTTGTATAATTGCAGATTTCATACTGGCATAACAGAAGGGAAATATTTTCTCCTTGTCTCATCTCTGCATATTAATAGAAGTACTGAAAGGTCTATGGATCAGAGAGGTATTAGACCAAAACAAATGGCTTAACATAAATCTCTTTGATGTCGCTCAATTCAGAAATACTATGTGCAGTCTCATACGTTGGGGGGGGGAAATAAGAAATAATGTGACTATTTGGCCCAAATTGCATCAATTCATTAATTGAAGCACTAATTAGCCTACAGACTGAAAAAGGCCAAGAACAGATTGAAAATAAATTGATAAATCAAATATTGATAGGAAAAAAAAGGTATGGAAGTGACGTCTCTGGATTCCTATGATGGCATTAAATGCAAACTTATCTACATTAATTGGAGAAGGATTCCAAGCTAAATAATTCTAAAACAACAAGCTAAATAGAGTTAAAAGTCAATCCTTAGATACCTGAACAGCTATAAGATGCACTGTAGAACGCCCATGACGTTCATTGGTATGATTAAGTCCTGTTCAGGAAATTATTCTCCAATTAAACATAGATGAAGAACACATTGAGGTCAGTCTGATAAGGCAACCTTGTAATGTTATAAGGTAGTGGTTGTTCAGATGGAGAAATAAATACATCTCTGAGATAAATTGAATGTTAGAGCCATATGAGTCTTGATTATTGTTTGTTACTACTGGTAAAATACCAGTAAATACTAGTACATACTAACATACTTTTAAAAATGTATTATATTCCAGATTGAAACAATTGTAAAACTTTCTCTAGATCTCACCTTCACAAATAATTATTATCTGTCTGACTTTTGGTTTTCACTTAGAGGAATGGCTGGCAATGCTCTTCCAGCAATGGTGGCTGCAGGAGTCAAGGTAAAACACATGAAAAAAAAAATTTGTAGTGTGTCAGGTTCCATTCCACTCCACTTGCTTCGGCTGCCATAGAAACGGGGCAGAGGGAGGTTAGGTATTTGGGTGAGGAGGGGAAAGCATGCTGGAGGTTGCTCTCCTCAAAAGAGTAGAAAGCTAGGGAGGAAAGTTCTCATTGTAGACTGCCAGGCACATGGACATGTTTATAGCCTGCTCAAGGTCAACAGCTTCGCTGGACCAGATGTGGAAGACCAAACGGCCGGTGCACCCACCTGACATCTTGGGACATGGGGATTGGATGAATTGCCCAGGAGGGTTATGAGGGAGGGTTTTGGGATTCTTTGTATATGAATTTTACACATCTTTTGCCTCAGAACTTGCTTTCCTTTTGTTGCTATCACTTCTTGTCTAGTAAAAGTATTCATCTCTATCAAATGGAGTTGGGGGTCTTTCTTTCCTGGACTTTGAATGGAAGCACACCTGATATACTGCCATAATGCAAGTTTTGTACCTTTTGTTGATATCACATACTGTCCGGCTCCAAGAAACAAAAATGACACATGGAGTTACTTCTGAATAGTTTCTTTATTGTTATTTGCTTGCAGACAGAATCTTGTCTGACTAAAGCAACTGTCTGCATAACGATAGCTATAACAATAGAGGATGTATATTCTGCTTGTGACCACCTCAAAAGGTTTCTTTGAGAAGAACTGCAAATGTTATGATACCAATGACTAGATCAGTGATGGTGAACCTTTTAGACACCGAGTGCCCAAACTGTGCACGCATGCCCAAACTGAAAGATGTGCACATGTGAGCGATCATGCGTGAGCAAGAGCGAATATGCACACGTGCATGCATGGACATGCGCAGCAGAGACCCGAAGACCAGCTGGCTGAAAGGAGGCGGGGCATCCCAACACTGGCAGAGCACCAAGAGATAAGATCTTTTTCTTTCCTGAGCTTCTGTTTTGTCGTTTGCAGGAAACAGAAACTCACAAAAGAAACGCCATGGACTGGGGTGATGGCACACGTGCCAGCAGAGAGGGCTCTGCATAAGTTTGCATAAGTTTGCCATTACGGGACAATGACCTGCTTCTGTATAACCTATATTTTGGCACTATATACATGCTATGAAGAATGTATATCACACTGCATAAAAAAATAAGATTCTTCTGAGATAGGATCTGAGAATCTAGCAGATTTGATGTCCTTCACAACTCTTGCTGCTGGGCAGAGGGGATGAGAGTTCAATTCCAAAACATTTGAGTGTACCAGGTTGCTTCACCTCCATTTAGAATTTTCTGAATATTTAATTCTACTCTCTTTGTTTTTTTCAAGAAGGTTAGCAACTTCTTGACTTTCATATTTCCAGTACAAATCAGCCAATAGTTATTTTAGCAACAGACTTTTGTTGGTTAAGAGTAAACCATTAGGCTTAGCTAAAAAGGCAACATGAAAGACTTAATTTATGAAAATCTGACTTTTTAAAAAATTCTAGGCAGTCTCTTGTGGTTTGATCTCAAATTTTTGCTGAGGCTTCAGCAGTTTTTGAAGAATATGCCAGAAAAGTCCCAGTGGTTGCATCAAACTCTGTTCCCTTTCTTTAAAAAATTCTGCTCATCCAGTCATAAAAATAGCATTTTGTGGTATTCTCTATACAAAAAGATGGTTGAATGTTACACTGATTTTCTGGACTAGTATGCTTAAAATTAACAAGGGTGGAAAAATGAAACCCAGTATCTCTTCTGTAAATCAGGGCAGGCAAGATATGATCATTATGACTTGGTAAGACCACACTTGGAATAGTGCATCCAGTTTTGGCCACCACAATGTAAAAAAGATGTTGAGACTCTAGAAAGAGTGCAGAGAAGATGATTAGGGGATTGGAGGCTAAAACATAAAGAATGGTTGCTGGAATTGGGTATGTGTAGTTTAATGAAAAGAAGGATTAAGGGTGTCATGATAGCAGTTTTCCAATATCTCAGGGGCTGCCACCAAGAAGAGGGAGTCAAGCTATTCTCCAAAGCACTTGAAGGCAGGACAAAAAGCAATGGATGGAAACTAATCAAGGAGAGAAGCAACCTGAACTAAGAAGAAATTTCCTGACAGTTAGAACAATTAATCAATGGAACAACTTGTCTCCAGAAGTTGTGAATGCTCCAACACTAGAAGTTTTTAAGAAGAGATTGGATGACCAGTTGTCTGAAATGGTATAGGACTTTCTGACTGAGCTGGGGGTTGGACTAGAAGACCTCTAAAGTCCCTTCCAACTCTTCTCTTCTCTTCTCTTCTCTTCTCTTCTCTTCTCTTCTCTTCTCTTCTCTTCTCTTCTCTTCTCTTCTCTTCT
>JANHGD010158933.1:0-11468 GCA_027560375.1 Imantodes cenchoa
AACCAAACCAGACAGTTATAGAGGTGCAGATGACAGACTCAATAATTCCTCTGTAGAACTGTATCAGCAGCTCCTTGAACAGTTTGAGCTTCCTGTATATATTTGCCATATACATTGCTCACCTGAACCGAGACTTATATTATATGTTGCATTAACATCAGGATTGTTGTAGGATTCAATTAAATCAAAATAGATTCAATGAAGTATTCTTCAGTTGAAGGAATGCTATTCTCCATCTCTTGCATGGTCCTATTGAAACAACATTTCTGGATAATTTCTCTTGCCTAACAATGGTAACAGTAAGTGATGGAAGTGGCCTTGTTATAACAACCAATGCAATAAGTTTTTTTCTGAACACAATACTCCTATTAAAAGTAAAATTGTTCAGGTTAAAACTACTTATTACAATGCTCTGGCAGACAGGGACCTTGGCTTTAGCAGCTTAAGAGAACTGTTATATGTTGCTGCTAAAATAAGACCACTAATAGCCTACATTATGAAACCTTTGTTTCTTTACTTTCACATATAAGAAAGCCTTGGAAAAAATGATGAAAGAAAATACTGTACTGGCTGAGTGGTGTGTCATGAGAATAACACAGAAAGTTTTAATTTTTAAAAAGTGTTTAATAACCTTCATGAGTTTTTTGGTGCTCTTGCTTTTGTTGTATTCATCATGGCCTGCAGACAGTGGAACTTGACAGTGGATTCAGCCTTGATAACTAATAATGAAGTTAATCTTGAGGAGAGTCCCAATCTTGACTAATTTCTAAGAAACCAAATTCAACACTGCTGGTACAGAACAGCTGGACCTCGACTAGCTGGAAACCCCCAAATATAACCAGGAACGTCTTGATTCAGTTATAAGCCTATGAGAGCAATCTGAATGGAATGAAATGGAGTGGAGTGGGGTGGAGCGGAGTGGAGTGGAATTTAATGGAACGGAATGGAATGGAATAAGAATAGAATGGAGTGGAACAGAATGGAACGGAACGGAACAGAACAGAACAGAATATAACAACAGAGTTGGAAGGGACCTTGGAGGTCTTCTAGTCCAATCCCCTACTTAGGCAGGAAACCCTACAGCACTTCAGACAAATGGCTATCCAACATCTTCTTAAAAACTTCCAGTGTTGGAGCATTCACAACTTCTGAGACAAGAGTCCTTGTGAGAGTTGAGCGGCACAGAAATAAAACCAAATAAGTTGTTCCACTGATTAATTGTTCTAACTGTCAGGAAATTTCTCCTTAGCTCTAGGCTGCTTCTCTCCTTGATTAGTTTCCACTCATTGCTTCTTGTCTTACCCTCAGGTGCTTTGGAGAATAGCTTGATTCCCTCTTCTTTGTGGCAGCCTCTGAGATATTGGAACACTGCTATCATGTCTCCCCTAATCCTTCTTTTCATTAAACTAGACATACCCAGTTCCAGCAACCATTCTTCATATGTTTTAGCCTCCAGTCCTCTAATCATTTTTATTACTCTTCTCTGCACTCTTTCTAGAGTCTCAACATCTTTTTTTACATCATGGACATTAAAACTGAATGCAGTATTCCAAGTGTGGCCTTACCAAGGCATTATAAAGTAGTATTAACACTTCATGTGATCTTGATTCTATCCCTCTGTTAATGCAGCCTAGAAATGTGTTGGCTGTTTTGTTAGCTGCTGCACATGGCTGGCTCATACCTGGACTCCCAAGATCCCTCTCACAGTTACTACTGTTGAGCAAGGTACCACATATACCAGTGATGGCGAACCTATGGCACGCGTGCCACAGGTAGCACGCGGAGCCATATCTGCCGGCACGCAAGCCATTGCCCTAGCTCAGCTCCAGCATGCATGTGCGTGGTGGCCAGCTGATTTTCAGCTCGCATGGAGGCTCTGGGAGGGTGTTTTCAGCTTCTGGAGGGCCTCCGGGGGATAGATGAAGGTGTTTTTGCCCTCCCCAGGCTACAGGGAAGCATCTGGAGCCTGGGGAGGATGAAAAACAGGCCAACTGGGCCCACCAGAAGTTGGGAAATGGGCTGTTTCCAGCCTCCAGAGGGCCTCCGTGAGGCATTGAATTATGGGTGTGGGCACTCGTGCATGTGTGATAGCATGTGAGCACATGCTTTTGGCACCTGAGGAAAAAAAGATTCGCCATCACTAACATATAGTGTACCTGTGCATTTTGTTTTTCTTGCCTAAATGTAGAACCTTACTTTTAATTTAATTTAATTAATACCATCTTGTAACCCTTCCTCCTGTGGGGTTTCGAGGCAGTTGATCTTAACTCACATTCTCTATCCCATTCCCCTCTGTTCCTTCAGCATTTACTTTACTCCTCAGGAACTGTAGGCTCTGCCTGGAAATGCATAGGCTCTACTACAGGAGGCCGTGTGTTACTTACATTTAAAATGTATTGCTGATTGTGTCCCACACCTTTTCTGAAGTATAATAAAATAGCCTGTATCTAATGTATTTAATTGGTAGTATTCCATGCTCCAAGGAACAACTGTAACACCATCCACTTTAGGAGAGATTAAAATGATTCCCTCAGCCCAAGGTTTGGCTGAGATAGCCTAGCCTACCCCTAATGGAATTGCAAACAGATTTTAAGAGCGGTGCTTTTCCAGAGTAGGGGGCAGTGAATGAGGGGCTTCAACCCCAGAAACCCTGCCAGAGGTTTTCCCAACATGGTGGGATGCAGAGGGAGCCTTCTCTTCCAGGTCTCAACGGATGGGTAGAGACTGTTGGGAGAATGTGATCCCACCGATAATCAGGATCCAACAGGAAGACCTTCTATTAGTTGTTTGAGGGTGATAATAAACATATGGATGAGACAAGCCAGTAGGTAGCTTCTTTTTAGATTTCAAAAAGACGTTGATAAAGTTCCTCATGAAAGACTTCTCAGTAAGCAGAACAGCCATGGAATAAAAGCAGATCTTTTTGCAAATAAAGAACTGGCTAAAGAATAGGAATCCTGGGATTCTGTCCTAGGACAGGGCTTTTTAACACATTTATAAATGATCTGGAATGGGGCATGGCTAATAGCCAGGTTTGCTAATGACACTACGTTGTTCAGAGTAGCAATAACAGTAAAGCATTAGGGATATCAAAATGGCAGATGCCATTCAATGTGAGCAAGGGTAAAGTGATGCACATTGGTACCCAAAATCATATTGTTGGAGGTAAGAGACCTTGGAGCAATGATCAACAGTTCAATGGAGGGGCTGACGCAGTCAACATCTACTTTTTTTTTTTTTTAAAGGCCAACAGCATGTTAGGAGTAATAAGAAATGGCACTGAAAACAGAGATGGCAATATCATAATGTTCTTATATGAATCAATGGTATGACCAGATCTGGAATATTGTGTGCAGTTCTGGTAGCTGCTCCTCAAAAAACAGATAATAGAACTAGAGAAAGTTCAGATGAGGACAACTAAGATGACGAAGGGGTTGGAGCAGCTTCCCTAGAAAGGAGGCTGAAAAAAAGGAGAATGAAAGGAGACATGATTGAAATATACCGAATTGAACGTGATGTGGTTTAAATGGGCACATGGAAGCTATTTTTCTCTTTCCCAAAATGCTAGACCTAGAGGCTTATTCAGGGAAATTGAATCCTGGGAGAATCAGGATAGCCAAGGACCTTTTTTATCTCCCCACAATGCATAATTAAACTTTGAAATTCACTATTATGAAATGTTGCACTGGCTCCCAGCTTAGCTGGCTTGAAAAACAGGTTTGACCAATTTATGGAAATCATTGGGATCAATGATTATTAGCCTTGATGAAATGCAACCATCTGTGAATGGAATAGCAGGGAGATTGGTGGGCTTCCTTACACACTTGTTGAGCACTGTGAGAACAAACTGCTGGACTACATCGGTTAAGAGCCCGATCTAGCAGGGCCCCGCTTAGGTCCCTGACTGATGAGCCTGTCCACCAGATTTTTGTCAAGCATCTCTCAAAAAATAGCCCATAGGTTAGTGGGGTAGCTGACAGGCTAGAATGAAGCAGCAGGACACTTTCTCAGTTTGCTATGTGAACATCTTCTCAGCTCACAATTTCTCTCCCCCACCCACTGGGCTGGACTGTTCTGGAAGACTTTTCTGACCATCTCCTGGAAAACTGGTAAACTGGTTTCAAAGCAGATGTCCACCAATCTTCCAAAAACAGCCCATAACCAAGGATGGATTATTCCAGAGCATTAATGCTGAACCAGACAGTAGTACTTCAGGAGTGAGTGAGTGAGTGAGTGAGTGAGTGAGTGTGTGTGTTTAGGTTTATTAACTATGTAGCTGTTGGCTATGATACAAATTTACCCGAGCAAAATGTGAGCAATCTTCACTTAGTAAATGCAACCTACTTAACATGTCAAATTAAGGAATCCCATTTCCAGTTGATCAGCATGATCAAATAGGGTTATGAATTGGGAGTTACGGAATCTCTCCCTTTATAAATTAAGGAAATGAAAGCTTCTTTCCATGATGGAGGAAGTTCTTCACCTAGTTGAATCTCATTCATTAGTTGAAGTCAAGATTCAGTCAGGATTTCTTAATGAGTCATGTAATATCCTGCAAAAATACCATTGGGTTCTGGGGTCTTATTCATTGTAAATGTTTTAATTGCTTCTTTAGTTTTATCTTAGATTATGATTCAATTAAAAGTCTCTTTTTGCATAGAAAGTAGATTAGAACATGATCATTTTAAAACTGACATTTGTCAGTTACAAATACATCTGATGGTGATGCTGTCCATCCCACATTTTTTAGCTTATCAAGAAATAGGTTATGGTCTACTTTGTCAAATGCTTTACTGAAACCCAAGTATGCACTTCACTGGTCCACTAATTTAGTCACTTTGTTCAAAGAATGAAATAAGATTTGTTTAGCACAATCTGTTTCTGACAAACCTGTGTTGGCTTCTGGAGGACCAATTATTTCCTTGACATTTTTTCTTGTTTTTTTATATATTTAAAACACTTTTTTCTATTATTTTTGACATTTTTTGCAAGTCTTACTTTGTTCTGAGCCTTAGCTTTCATGATTTCATCTTTGCATGTCTGGGCTATTTGTTGAAACTCTGCCTTATTTATATGTCCCTCTTTTCATTTTTTTGCATTGATCCTTCTTTTTTCCTTTCAGTTTATCAGGAGATCTATGTGCAGCCATGCTGGTTTTTTCTTTTTCAGTGGTATTGAACTGGCCTGGCCTTTATAATCATATTTTTCCGAGTTTCCCAAGCTTCTTGTTTTCCCCTTTAAGATTTACATCCTTGCAATCCTTCACATGCTTTTTTAAAGTCTAAGACACTGGTTTGATTATATTCTATTGTTTGTGTTTGCATTACAATGAATTCAATGGACACTCTCCCCCAAAGTTCCAGCAGGTTCAATCCTCTCTGTCACTTCCTCTCTATTAGTAAGAATTAGGTCCACTATAGCTTTTCCTCTGGTTCTCTCCTCTACATTTTGGGTGACAAAGTTGTCAGCTAGATTGATCAGGGATCTGTTCCCACTAGATGCAGAGTTTGTCTCCCAGTTGATATCAGGGTAATTAAGGTCCCTTTGTGTATAGGCATCTGAGTCCTGTATAGCTGACCCTGGCTATGCTTCCTATATCTCCTACTTTATTTCTGCATTTTTCTTCCTTCCCATCACTCCCTACCTCATTGTTTGATTGGTTGTCTTGGGGTTTATGCTTGTGATTAGGTCCTGAGGATCCTAAAGATTGGTTGTCCTCCCACCTCATTTTAGTTTAAAGCTCTTCTGATAAGTTGAGTCAGTTGTTTTCTAACTATATTCTTCCTGGTTCTTGTGAGGTGCAGCCCATCCCTTTCCAGAAGCCCTTCATGTAGGTAAACCAGACCATGGTCTAGTTTTCTGGGCGGTACCAACTCTTAAACCAGTGGTTCATCTCCAAAATTATTTATTCCCTCATTGGATGTTGACCTTTTGTTAGAAGTTAGAAGGGGGAAAAACCCACTTGTGTTTCTAATTTCTTACGTTTCTTGTCTAGCTGCTGATAATTTCTCAATATCTTTTTCAGATTCATTGTCATGTATTTCATCTCTACAGTATGTGAACGAGAAGAAAAGGGTAATAATCTGTGAGCTTGATTATTTTAGTAAACAATAGCAATAGCACTTAGACTTATATACTGCTTCATAATGCTTTACAGCCCTCTCTATCTTTGTTTTTTGCTCCAGGGGGACAACCTTCCTAGACTGAATGTCCAGTCTTCCAATGGCTGGTTCTCTTCCCCTGAGAATTAAATCTCCTGTCACCAAGACTGTCCTTTCTTTCCCTGGGGAAGTCTGGACTACTTTTCCTCCTTTCACAGGAGGACTTGATGAGGCCTTTTTTCTAGGTGTTGGCATGCTTTCTTCCAAGGGGAGGCTGTGAAATCAGTTGCTCAGCTCCAGAGGGGCTGGACGAGACAGCTGGGGCCTTGTTCTCGGTTGCTGTTTTCTTCCGTGAGTGAGATCTTTCCACCAGTTTTGCTCATATACAGGGTCATTTTTTTTAGAAGTTGTGTTCCATTTGGATATAGTTTTCTTGTTTAGATTGGAGTTTCTCTTTTTGTAGGTTGAGTTTCAGAGTGACTAGAGTTGTCTCTACTCACCCTTTTACTTTAAAGGCAAAAGTACTTTACCCTTTTATTCTTTACAAAGAGATCTACTCTTTTTTCTCTGCTTCAGAAGCCTTCCAAGCCTTTTGTTGCACAGTTCATAATATGAAAGAAGACTACAAAAACCCTCCACATCCGAAGTATCTCCTAAGGAACGTGAACCAAGGGCCAATCTGCCAGGTTATGCTGGAGGCGGTCAGTGTACAGCTTCCTTGGGGTCTCTGGGTCTTGGCCAGGAGAAGAAAATTCACAAGCCCTGCCCCCCCACCCCCACCATTGCTGACCATAGCTCTTAACTCTGACCTCTCCCAAGGGAGTCGAGACAAGAGGTCTGCTGGCAGGGAGGAGAGCTGGCAAGACTTCAGCTGGTTCCCAGATGCCTTTGCAATTTTGGTGCCTTCTGTGGACATTTCCAAAGCTGCCTGAAAGCTTTTTAGCCATCCGAGGCAGAAAGGAGCCTTCTCCTTCATTGGTGGCTTGGCTTCGTGGCCTAGATCCACCTGTGGAAGTGAATTTGTTCTCCTCTCTCCTCTTGCTCCGTGTGTTGCTGAGCTCCGAGCAAGCAAAGCTGCTGAGCTGAGGGATCCAGCTAGAACCATTTTTCTTAGAAGCCCTGTTGCCTTGAAAGCTCAGCTTGCTCAGAGCTCTGTCACTGCCCACCCGCTCCCCATCCCCGATTTCTTTGCCCATTCCTTTCATGTGGCCTCTTTCTCGGCACACCTCACTGGTTCTCAGAGGCTCATTACTAGGTACGGGACAATACAAATGACTTTTCCTTTTTCAGCATAGGTCTCACGGCACTGTACTGCATATGGCACACTGCTCAGTTTATGTCTGAGTGTTTTATCCTTGGGGTGGACAAGCTTCTGCAATGTATGGAATGACAACATTGCTTTGTTTATAGTTTTCTTCTTTGTCTGTTCAGGAGGAGCTTCTGCTGGGTCTCTTGGGATTTGATGAAGGCTGACTTGGCTTCCTTGATGTGTTTTCATTCTTTTTCCTTCCCATCTTCAGCTCGGCGGTGTAGGATTCTGATAACACCCATTTTGTGCTCTAGTGGGTAGTGGGAATCAAAATGTAAATACTGATCTCTGTGTGTGGGCATTCTGTAAACTTCAATGTTAGGACTTCTGTCTTCATTAATGTGTACTGCACAGTCCAATGTTAGTTTCCAAACCTTGCTGGCAAAGTCCTGTGAATTGTTGATGTGATGGGTGGTGTTGACAACTAGAGGAGCTAAAAAGGTGGTTAGATGTTTTGCAACATTGTAGGTGACAAGAGTTGATGCTGGCGACAATTGGTCTGTGTGGAGTTCCCTCTTTGTGGATTTGGGGGAGTCCTTATGTGCATGGGGTGGCTTCCCCAGGGTAAAGACAGTAGTATTGTGGCTTGTCAATGGCATTGTACTTCAGTAGTAGTTAAGGAGAATAGAGTAGCCTTCTTGTACTGTGCAGTACACATTAAGGAAGACAGAAGTCCTAACACTGAAGTTTACAAAAAAAAACCACACACAGATATCGATATTGCCATTTTGATTCTCACCACCCACTGGAACACAAAATGGGAGTTATCAGAACCCTACACCTCCAAGCTGAAGGCCTACCAGCAAAGATGGGAAAGAAGAAGAATGGAAACACATCAAGGAAGCCCTCAGAACATGTGGTTATCCCAAGTGGGCCTTCATCAATCCCCCAAAAGACCCAGCAGGAGCTCCTCCCTAAGAGACAAAGAAAAGAACAATAAATGAAGCAATGTTGTCATTCCATACACTGCAGAAATATCTGAAAACCTTAGGCGGATCTTCAGCCAACACAACACATGTGCACAATTCAAACCCAAGAATACACTAAGACAGAAGCTTGTTCATCTCAAGGATAAAACACCCAGACACAAACTGAGCAACACTGTACATGCAGTACAATATAGTAAGACATGTGCAGATCTGTACATTGGTGAAACAGAACAACCACTTCATAAACGCACGGCACAATATAGGAGAACAAAGCCATCAGAACAAGGTTCAGCTGTCCATCTGCATTTAAAAGACATGGGCCGCTCTTTTGAAGACAGCAAAGTCCACATTTTGGACAGAGGACCACTGGTTTGAAAGAGGGGTCAAAGAGGCCATCTATGTCAAAATTGAGCAGCCCTCTCTCAACAGAGGGGGAGGGATAGGACATCATCTATCTTCAATCTACAACACAGTCCTTCCAGCAGATCCAAGAAGGCTCCACACCCATTTGCACCATTCAGGTAATGCTGAGGACACAGGCAAACCTCCAAGTGGCCTCAATGACCCTCTAAAAGAATGCAAATGACCAGCTGTCTGTAAGTAGTATAAATCCTTCCATTCCCCACCATCCAGTCAGAGCTCAAGAAGCTTCTTGGATGAGAAGCCAAACTTCTTCAAAGAAAAACAAGAAAGTCCAGTTGCGTCTTTGAAAAAGCACCTTTGGAACAGCATCTTTGGTAAAACATTTACCTTAATTACAGAGATTTTACCCAATATAAATAACTGTAATTTATCCCATCTTAATAGATCTTTTTAATACCATTCCAAAGAGACACAAAGTTATTTTGAAACAGTGTAGAATTTGTATTTGTCTGTGTAACCCCCAGGTATTTCACCTTTTTCTCTGCCTGTCTTTTTTTCTCAAATTTCATAGAACTAAGAGGTCATATTCTTAACAAGCGTTGTTGTTTTCTGTTTATTTATTTTAAAGCCCACTTAAAGGCTTTAAAATGTCACTGCTGACATTGTAGCTATTATTTTCTGTCCCCAATCTTCAAATATCTCCCAGAGTATTTCTAATGTCATGTCGTTTTCTGTCATTTTGACTCCATGCTGACCAAAGACAAAAGATAAGCCTGTCTCCTTCTTTATCTTTCATCTTTTATGCCTTGACTCTTTAGTCCCTACTAGTGTCCAATTTCTGAAATCATAAAATCTTGAATTTCTATTATGACTAAGGTAAACTAATCAATTTTGTTCCTACAAAGGTGCTGTTTGTATAATTATTTCCAAACTCTTACACTAAAAGCCCTGATAATTCAAATTCATCTGGTCCCTTAATTTATTGGATTAAAGTCTTGTTAAGCTTTTGCCATTTATTTCAAATTCTTAAGCTAATGAAGGTCAGCTGACCAAGTAGCTTTGCAAATGTGTCATTTTGAAGAACTCTTAATAGCCAGGATAGTAAAGTAGGTAATTTCCAAAAGTGGTTAGAACGTGAGGGATTCGGTATCCTTTCAAAGGCTCTGCCACAGTTGAGAGCATAATGACTTTCCTTCATCTGCCAGGAATCAAACTCATGAGAAACCACCATCCAGAGCTCAAGCAGTCAATCTTCCCTTCTCTCCTTATCCGTAGCGGTTCCGTGTGACCAGCCTACTCTCCGGTTCTTCGGTCACCATCACGACATCGTTGCTGCTCATTCGGAGATATTCTAGCTCACCATTCCTCACCAGAAGTCTCAACCCCCCCCCCCCCACACACACACACACTTAAACACTGCATATGTTTTCTCATGGTCTATTGAGAATCCTATCTAAAGGCACTCTTCCCTTGCACGGATGTAGATTCTCGTAGGCATACAAGACAGCAAATATACTGATCTTTATCCATTAGAAAGCAAAACAGGGCACCTGGCATGATTTATCAGCTGCTAGATTTTCATCAGAGCACAGTAACGTTCTCTGCAAGAATTGAGTGCCTGGACATTCTCCAGCAGGTCTCAAGACAAAGCGCTCTCTTCCCCCAAGCACTAAAATTGGCATTCTTATCAAAGACATCTGGGTATAAAATGATACTTTTTCCACATGTTAATCTAACACCCTTGAAAAATTAAATTCAAACCGATTAAAGATAATTAAATGAAAATTTGCCTTATTCGATTCCCTCTTTCCAATCTTTCCCATTGACTGCTTCTTCTTTAATAGTGAGAGAAGGAATGTGGAAAATGGACAGCCCCCGAAAATTCAAAACAATCTGGGAAAGTTTCAGATTGGAATTTTGTTGCGCTGGAAAGCACATATACTATAAAATCTGAGGGATAAAGATTTGTTAGTATATCAGGCAGGAGGGAGGCTTAACTTGCATTTGAAGTGCTATTTGTTATGAACTTGATTATTGTCTTTGAACTTACAGTATAGTATTCTGCTATTTCAATACAACAGTAGAATCAGCATACTGAATCAGATGCAGTATCTTCTCCATATCAGTAAAATTTAGGATATTGTTGAGCGGGCAGTTTGATGATTTTGCTAATGCTTTTTGCCTGCAAAGGAAGCCCTTCTTGTCACCTTATCTGGCCAACTGAGAGGCAGTCTTTATGGACCCTTTACTTGAAGAGCAGCAAAGTTGTCAAGATCCATCCATTCCCCAGGATCTTCCTGAAACCTGTGGCCAACCCACCCGAAACCTGTGGCCAACCCACCAAAGGTGTAGTTTTTCTGATTTCAAGAAAAAGCGGCTGGGAGTTTCTTCCCACCCAGCCCATAAATGCAAGTAGAGACAAAAACATTTGTGCCCAGGAGTGTCTGTAAAAGATCATGAATGTTGGGAAGAATCTCCTGCTGCCCCTGCTTTGTTGTTGCATTGACTTGGAAAACAATAGAATAACATGCTTGGAAAGGACCTTGGAGGTCCTCTTGTCCAACTCCCTGCTCAAGCAGAAGACCCTGTACCATTTCAGACCAATGGTTGTCCAATCTCTTCTTAAAAGCCTCCAGGGGTGGAGCACCTACAACTTCTTCTTCTTCTTTTTTTGAAATTTTTTTTATTAATTTTTCTCCATCAATAACATACATCAGATATCATATACCATCAACACATAATAAACGTATTATTTCTATCGAACTT
>JANHGD010159594.1:0-11462 GCA_027560375.1 Imantodes cenchoa
TGAGGTTGAGATTGAGGGAGAAGTAGAGGGAGAGAGGCAGTGAGAGAGAGAGAGAGAGAGAGAGAGAGAGAGAGAGAGAGAGAGAGAGAGAGAGAGAGAGATTTCCTCTTTGTCTATCTCTCTGTGTCTTCAATCAAACTTTCCACATACTAACCCACAGAAAACATGGTGTCTGACATAATTAGACAGATGTAAGGTTTGGCCTATTGCTCTCACACATATCTTTTAAATCAGTTGATTTCCTGTTATGATTATGCAATCAGATGCTTTAATGTTTGCTCAGATTGGACTCCCATTTCCCCAAATTCCTACAATTTAGAGGCTAACTGAAAAATCATCTTTGGGTTCTTCTATCCTGTTTATCCTCTGTTTTTATTAGAACTGCAGCACACAGATGGGCATGGAAGGGGCAGCTGAGACTCAGCTTGCAATAAACCTGTTGTAGTCTATGAAGGAGGATCTCTTAATCCATATAGGAGAATCTGCAAAAGGTTGAAACCATGTGAGCTGCATGAAATGTGGAATGACATGTGGTCATGCTGGTGATTCTTTCAGATAAAGAAGTCATGCAGAGGAATACAGGAATACAGAGTCGAACAGGGGGTTGGTAAGAATTGGAATATTAGTCAGTATACAGGAAGGGGATATGGAGGATAATACCAAGATATGGATGAAAGATCCAGCCATGCCTATCTCCTTGGTACATACCAAAATATCCCAACACCCAATCTCTCCAACACACACGTGTAGCTATGTGGAAAATCCTTCCATTTAACTTTAACTGATTTGTAAAGAATGTAAAGAATCAGTCAGAAAATGGAGAGGGGAAAGTCATTAGTTTTTTTGGCATCCAATATGGCCCAGGGCAGGGCTAGTAAATAAGATTCTTGGCATCCCCTTTATGAAACAATATCATCCTGTTGGACCCAGAAAGCAGCCCTTCTCTTTGGCATCCCCTGCCTTGTGGAACATCTGGAGATCCAAATGGCTCCAACTGCCACACTATTAGGCTTGGCCTGTTATTGTTGTTGATGTCAATAAAGGAGAATGTTTGTAGCTCAGGATTAAAATGAAGGGTATTTGGTGCTCTTTGAGCTTAGTTGTTTTCTTGCAAGCATTTCAGTGCCCAAACTAAGTAACATAATCAATGCAAGTAACACTGATGATGTAACTTAGTTTGGGTGATGAAACGTCTGAAGAAAAGAACCAAGATCGGAACACACCAAAGACTGACAGTAGAAGCCACATAGTGGGATAAGCTTTGAGTAGCAGATCAGATGCCAACAAGTATGGCCCACCTTCTATCTATCACTGTCAGAATGGTCCTATCTACTGCAACAGCTCCCCTCTCTCATTCAAAACACAAGTCAACTCTTATAGGCCAAAGTGTACATATCAATATCCCTTCCTCCAGATAAGAAACATTATCCCCACAATTCTATACCCAGATATGTCATGAACACAGGGAATCTTAACCATACCTAACCAAGCACTTAGTACTCTTCCTATTGTTGATGAGTGCTGATTGATTGATTGATTGATTGATTGATTGATTGATCATATTTATATGCCAGAAATCTCACAGAAAGCGATTCTGGGCATTGTACCACAATCCAATGAAGCAATAAATATATCTGAAGCAGCTTTGGAGGGCAGCTCAGGCTGAGCTTGAACTACATGATGTCAGGATGGTTCCGATCAATGGAGCATGTGAGAAGAGAACAATGAGAGGATTGTGAAGACAATTCCCTTGGGGGGGGGGATTTATGCCTTTTTTGAGTCAGTTTCCGGAGCCTGGAATTTCCTGCTCAGCAATGGAAGACTCAGAAGCTTATTTTACCATGTTCAAAAGAGTTGCTACTTCTTGTAAATGACCTGAAAGTTAATAGGTTGCCATATTTAATGGGAAAGGCCTTGGGAGCTTATCTTCCATCAAGAGAATGAGTGGATTATTCTCGTGACCAAAAGATGCCGCTATGTAGATACAATGTCACTCTCTATAGGTAGAGGTTGAGGAACCACACCTACAGCATGACAAACACAAAGGGATTTGGGAATGTATCCAAAGTGGGAAGATCTAGGCAGGAAATGGTTGAGGTCAGAGGAAAGAAGCAAGGAAAAAATGGTAGAGAAGGTAATTTTGGAACAGTTTCTACAGATACTTCCTACCAAACTGAGATTTTGGGTAGAAGAACAAAACCGAGAATCAGGTCAGTTGAATCAGCTGAGAACTTTATGGCAGCAAAAAAGTCAGAAAATGTTAGTTGAAAAGATGCAGAAGGAGAGTAAGAAGGACTATTCCAGAAAGGAGGAACTTTAAGGAGCTTGAAGAGAGAAAATTCAAAAGAACAAAAAAGCCTTTAGCTTTTAAAAAAAAATCTAAATTCTCTCCATCTATATAGCATAATTCTTTGGCCGCTTCAGGATCCAGGAGAATCCCAGTTCCAATAAATATTACTGAACAGATAGCACAGAGAATCTGGCCCACTTCCTCCTGAGTCACCAATTCAACCCCAAATGAAACTTTCAAACCATGCTTGAGGCACCTACACTTGTTCTGCTCAGTTAACAGCAAATTTCAGCAATGTTATCCACTAGGTAGTTATAATAGAGGCTCAAAAGGTATTTTGAGGTCTGACCATAACCAATAAGGGCCAGGTGTCCCTAAATAGGGCTGTTGTAAAAAAAAAACAAAGATATACATATAATCTGTGTGAAACCACACACAGTAGCAGCGACTGCGAAAGGGATCTCGGAGTCTTGGTAAACAACCAAATAAATATGAGCCAGCAATGTGCAGCTGCAGCCAAAAAAGCCAATGCAGTCCTAAATTGCATTTATAGAGGGATACAATCTAGGACTAGGAAGGTATTAATACCACTATACAAAGCCTTAGTTAAACCACACCTAGAGTACTGCATCCAGTTTTGGTCACCACACTACAAAAAAATACATTGAAACTCTAGAGAAAGTGCAGAAGAGAATAACCAGGAAGGGGAGGAAGCAACATGGCCTAAAATTGAGAGACATGAGATATAACAACTATCTTGTAAAGTTTAGCCATAGTAGTTAATTTGGAATAAAAATTGAACTAACTAGTGGTTGACCCATGAGACAAAACTAGGCTAAGAAGAAGCAGTATTACATTGGTAACATATACCTAGACCAAGAAGTTATACACGTAGAAATGATATAAAATAATAATTTTAGGAAAAGCACCATCAGTTTAAAAGTTTGGAATATAATTTAAGTCTGTTAAATATGAGATGAATCAGGATGAGGCACTCAGGGAAAGGCTAAGAGGGAGGAAGAGGAAGTAGAAAGGAGGAAGGAGAGGAGAAGGAGTGGAAAGAAGTAGATGGGGGAGAGAAGGAGTAAGAAGGTAGAAGGAGGAGATGAAGATAGAGGGAGGGGAGTGTAATAGAAAGAAGGAAAATAGACTGATGAATAGGAGTAGAAAGTAAGTGCAAAACAAGCTATTGATTTTTGATTGATTGAATTAAAATGTATAAATATATATGTTATTATTATACTTAAAAGTATGTGTGAATTGACATTTGAATGGAATTGTGGAGAAAAATAAAAAAAAATTGCAAAAAAATAAAAGAAAAAAAGAAGTCAATTCCCTGAATATTGAACTTTCTTCCTCTGGCATCACTTTCTGGCCATGTCGGTGACTTTTCACTAACATGCATTTCTCACACAGCTTCTCTCCACATGGAGCTCTGAAGAAATTCAGAATCCTCAGAGGAGAAGTTGCTTCTCATTGTAATTATCTATCACCATCTTTGTCTTTGAGACCTCTTAAGCCACTTCTCCATGGATGGACTTTGATGTAAACATCAGGCTCAGGCAACCTGGAGGGGAACTTGCATCAGAAAAGTATAACTTCTTCAGGTTCTGCTTTATGCGGCAGAGGTTTAGGGACAGGCAGTGGCTACATTCTCACATCTATGTTTCTCTCCTTTCTAGGAGAAACTCAGTTTCTCTATGACTGAATCAGGAAAACCAGTGGCATTTCCTTCTTGTGAGAATTCTTCGAATTCTTCAAAGTCTTCTTCTCATTCTTATTTAGAAACAGGAAGGGGATTGATTCGGCACCATAAATTATGGAGCTCCGGCTACTGGTTCTGATGCTGCTGGTGTCCCAGCCGGTCTCTGGGAAGCTTAGAATGAAGTGCCCACTGAGTTTGGAGCAACAGGATAGACAAAAACCATGGAGCTATTACAGGCCAGGAGATCATCTCATTAGTATACTGACCACTCTAACACAAATATCACCTATAATGCAGACTTTCAACATGACTCCTAGTCAGTCTCACCTGTAAGTCATTCAGGGTGATGGAATTGCAAACCCTTCCATTTGCAGTTCTAACATTCTCCTTCTTTTCTTCTTATTCACTTACTCCTAATAGCAGGACCTGTCCTGTTTCCTGAATTACTTTGATTTCTTTAGCTGGTCTCTTTTCTCTTATTTTGTAGGAGAGACACAAATTCAAAGATTGGGCAGAAAAAAATCCTGAAAAAAGTCCAGATTATTTTCCTCTCCCCATCAAATTCTGACTTCAACATTTGAATCATAATTTTAATTTAAAGTATTTATTGAAAGGATCATAATTGCCTCTGCCCAACCCATGTACATATTATTATAAATGCTGATTGATATTCAATCTTTGATCTTTATATCAATAGAGGATGATTTGTTTATAGGGTTGCTTTTCTGGATCACTTATGAAACATCCTTTTGCTTTTATAGTGATTCTACTTTAATGATACACTTCTTTTGAATCCTGGTAATGGGTAGATAAAAAGGAGTAGTTCTACAAATTATGGTCTATTTGTGATTCTTAACTCTGATACAGGATTATCTCCATCCCATCTTCTCAATATTCATAACAAATACATGGTGACAGTGCTATAATTTGCCTCTTAATTTGGTAAACATGGGTTTAAGATTGAATAAGAATTGCTCCTGTTGCAGATAATGTTTATGATAACATGAGCATTATTTTACAGAAATTTATCTACTGGTAATACTGTCACCGTACTAATCACTTTTGATATTCAAGAGGTCAACAAGAAGCCACAACTCTTGCACAATCTCACCCTTGGCTACAACATCCATGACAACTATGTGAACACGCTTGGCACTTCCGATGCCTTGCTAGATATGCTCTCGACTGGAGAAGCCAATATTCCTAACTACAGCTGTGGAAGGAAGGACAACATTTTGGCTCTTCTTCATGCAGCTTCCAGGGATACCTCCACCCAGATATCAACATTAGGAAGCCCCTACAAAGTCCCACAGGTTTGTGTGTGTTTCTCTATCTGCTAATGTGCACGGGGTGGTTGGGGATCAGCAATATATCCAAACTAAGTCTTTCCTATGGAATTCAGGAGCTGGTTTTCAGCACAGCCATTGTAGTTGTCATGGCTAGGATTGGGATACACAGTGTGGAAGAAAACAAGAATCCAAAGAGACATGACACCATCTCCGTTGTTTCGAGGGCTTCCGCTACACAGTTGAGAAGATGAGGAGAGGCTCTGTGTTCAATCAAAGGGATTTCTGTAGAATAGGAAGGTGCAGAACTGACGGAAAGCTCACATTTTGCTCATGATCTTAACCAAAATTATACTATTTCCATGGAATACACAATGAGAAGTAGTGAATGTGCTGCTTTAAAAAAGTCACAGCTACCGATCTTCCTTAGTCCCATTTAATAATGTATATAATGCCAAGGATGCCCCCTTACTGTTTGGGATTTAAAATTATCATTACTAGACAAAATCTAATCACAACATCTCAGAAGTATCTTGGGGGTAGATAAAAGGACTTCAGCTACTGCTCTGAGAGTTGATTTTATGCCATTCTATTCTTTGCCTAAAATCGAGGAATATAGTTATGCAATCTGACAAACTTCTAAAATTTTGTCTTTTGGAAGAGATAAAATTTTAATTAATGACCTCTCATATCTGACAATTGACAAATTACATTAGGAGCTGTGATCTCCAAAGAACAATTGGAGAACAAGCTAAAAATAATCAAGGTGGAATACAAATAAATAAAAATAATAAAAAATAAAAAGATTGCTGCACATAGAAGCTGGGATATTGAAGCAGAGAAAGATATAGCCATCTTCAGTATATTGAGCATATTGAAATAGAAGAGACGCTATGAATGGGCTTTCAAAATCACCAACTATTGAAATGCAGAAATGTCAAACTATCTTAGAGTGTGTTTATTTAAGCAAGATTTGAGCAGCTGGAAACAATGGTTAAATATGGAAGATATAACCAAGTCTCTTGTAATGAACAAAGTCGTATTTCTGAAGCTCCGGAGATACAAAATGGACTTCTTTTATTTCACTGTCAGTTGTATAAGAGACAGATCAGTACCTTAGGCCATATTAGTAGAATGATCTATTGAGATGCCTTTTTAAATAATCTCCCTCTCCCTCCCTCCCTCTCTCTCTCTCTCTCTATCTATCTATCTATCTATCTGGTGTGGTCAGAATTCAAAAATTACATATAATAAGAACCTTTATTGGAACAAAAGAATTCAGTTGAGATTGGCAGATGTTGATCAGATTGTGATAAATTATAAGGGTTAATAAAGAAATATATTTTGCATTTTTATTGTTATTGCTTTTAACTTAATTTGTTTCATCTATTCCCTTTATATACAGTATATGTAGTATGGCCACTATTCTGTGTTTATTAATTGGTATGTTGATATGGTCTAATGGTTAAACAACAATAATCTATTTTAACTTGTACATCAGAACAAAGTTGGATTTATTAGAAGCTCATATTTTTTATTCAATGTGGCCCCTAATATAACACAGTATTATTTGTTGTTTTTTCAGATCAGTTTTAAATCTTGTTCAGTGGCTCTAAGTGATAAAAATCAATTCCCTTTTTTCCATCCGATGCTTCCCAAGCAAGGGATCCAGTACCCAGCAATGGTCCAATTGCTTCTCTATTTCAGATGGACCTTGATAGGTCTCTTTGCTCCAGACACAGAGAAGGGAGAGAATTTCATGAGGACTTTTACTCCTATGCTTCTCAGGAATGGAATTTGTATTGTTATGTCACAACAATTCTCAACAACTGGATATACAGGACGCCTCAGGGATGCCCTCTCTAAGTGGAGACAAGTCAATGTCTTTGTTCACTTCATAGAATATGAGTCTGTTGTGGACAGAATTCTTCCCTTCCATTCAGCGCTTGAAGACTTTCCAAGACCCATTGAAGGGAAAGTCTGGATCATGACAACTTTGGGAATATGTCACGTGGAAAAGCACACACCTCTGAGATATGTGCATAGCATTTTTACCTTTGCTTTTGTGTTAAAAGAAAGGCCAGGAGAAGATGGCTTTGAACCCTATTACTTTCTGAACCCCCAGTTTGAAGCTCAGTGTTGTTCCTGTGCTTTTTCAAAGCACGTCTTTTCTGTCAAAGGCCGGAGAAGATGCTCCCAGAAAGTGACACTAAAGTCCCAACTGGGACGGAATAGGATCAAACTCAAAAATAGCCGCCATACATATAGTGTCTTTCTGACACTGGCACATATTTTGAAGGATGCATATTCCTTCAGATCCAAGAGAAGGAAGGAGGGTAAAGGGAGGTTAGAGGCTCTAAGGCTCCAGCCGTGGCAGGTATGGGTTTCCTAGAAGGATCCATCACAATTACTTCCTTTGGAGAAGGAATCCAAAAGAGAAGGAAGGGAACCATCTCAACTTCCTTGTACTACAAAAGGCCAACAGATTTTACCAATCCAACCGCTCAGAGCATAATGTTCCAAAGAACCTGGGCTGTGACAGATTACTTTTGATAGTAAACACTGCTAATTTTAAAAGGATGTGTGTTTGTGATTAGCATCATACAATTTTACCTTTATAAATTTGAAGGGGCACCTTAAACTATCTAGCCCAACCCCTCCCCTCTGCAGGAATCCCAGTTAAAGCTTTTCTGACTGATGGTTGCTTGCTTTTTTACATTAAGGCAATCAGTGAAGAGAGACTGAAGTTCTCTACTTTACTAGCTCAGTTCTGAAACTGCTCCTCTTCTTAGGATATTTTTCCTTTCATTAAATCAGAATATCCTCTCTTGTCCCTGGGTTCACTTAATATGCATCAGGCACTGGAATAACAGTGAAAAGATCTTAAGCTTCTTTGTACCATATTTCAGTTATGAGAACAGTGCTGTAACCTCTTTTCTCCAATTGGAGAAGCTGTTGCCACCTTCATTATTTTCCATTCCCATAGATTAACTTGGCTGTTCTCATTGTTGTCTTTCATTAAGAGCATGAGCAGCTCCTTTGATCTCTTCCTTGGCTTCATTGACATTCACTAAAGCTGATCCAAGTTTGTGAAATGTCTCATCTAAGCGTGGTGCCTGCAACAGGACCTGGTATTGAGTGAGGGTCTCCCCAAACATAGACACAACATAGACTTTCTGAGATTCTTATGGATGCAATTGCCTCTCTTCCATGAGCATCACACTGCTGACTCACAGTTGGTTTCCAATCAGCGAGTATTTTGGGATCCTTTTCACAAATATTCCTACAAATTGGGTCAACCTTCTCCCAATGCATGGTTAATGTTCTTGTTGAGGATGCTATCATTTGATAAGTCCTACTTGCTAAAAATCAGATATTTTTCTCATGCACCTCTGTCTATGAGGAAATCATAAATATTTTTCTTCAAACTTGGTTGTGTTTAAATCAAATCTAATTATCTTTCTTTAAGATTTGGCATGAATCCTGGATCAAATCTTGCATCATAGAGGTTGATCAACTCTACTGTATCAGTGAAAACATAGAAAAGTTGATGACAGGACAAATTATTTTTTGTAACAACCCAGTTTTATGAGAAACATCTAAATGATTAAAAAGACAATTTTGAAAAATGTTTTCATCCACTTAATTATCATACCATCTAGCCTCACTTGATTGTGTTCCTAATCATTACTAAACAGTTTCTGTATAGTTTGCTGAAGTCAATTTATATGACCAGCACTCCCACCCTCTATTGAGGAAGTCTAATGTTATATGAAAATGACTTCTGGGAAGGGAAGAAGAGATGCTGCAGAGGGAATGATCACCAAAGAGAAGGGAGGCTTGTAGCTGGATAACATGAAGAGGGAAAAAAACTCAGCTGAAAAAACTTTTCAAGCTGAAAAAAATAGTTGCTGGGAGATTTGTACTTTCAGACATGCAAGATTTTCTTAATGTAGCTTTCCAATAAAGTAGAATTTGCTCATCTGCTTGAGTTTCCTGTCTGGTTTACCAAGGAGAATATTAACCTGGCAACTTTCAACTTGAGCAATTCATGCTTTCTGTTAATCACCCTGTTGTTTTCAAAGAGTTTGTGAATAATCTCTTTTTTTTCTGTTGTTCAATTTATTTGGCACCTGCTCTGGCATGTTCCCTATAAGTGACCAATTGCATTAATTGTGTTTTTTCAACCTATTTTATCAATATATTATTGACAAATTTTGCTGAACATTTTTCATTCAATTATGAAGAGTGGTAACACTTGTTCTACTAATTAACCATATTTGTAAGTTAGAAAAATGTAACTTAGAAGATTTCAAATGTGAAAGGACCATGTGGTATAAGAAGCCAAGGGCTCAGCTTTAAACATTCCTCAATATTTCCATCTTAGTTTCATCCATTTCTGAAGAAGAATCAGTTTTGCAATTTTTCCCACTTTAAACTCTACTTGGACCAAAATGGAGATGTAGCAGCAGATCTGGCCATCATGAGCATGTTGGTTCTCCCCAAAGAGGATCCCATCAAGAAGCAACTGGGGAATTTTTTAAGACAGAGACTTATTATCAGCAAAGATAGTCTGTCACGTCTAAAGTTGCTCAACAAAGTGGGTGAAATATTTGTGTCTTTTCTCTTTTTTTCCAAAGCCTGAGAACCATTTCAAGTGGACTAAGTCTATTCCCTAAGGAGGATGACTTTCCTTGAGAATTCTCCTTAAAAATTAAATGTGGGAAGTTAGAAACTCTATCACTTAGAATAATAGGTGTTCAACTACTTTTACATGCCAGTTGGTTTTACCTAAGGGTAGTTCTTGAACAAAAAGAACTCTTTCTTGGATATGGTCCTTAGAAATATCTCCTTCTGACAAAGGGCTCATACTCGTGTCCCATCTGCAACAATTTACTCTTCACTGCAGTTCTAGAAATTAGGCAGATTTATTCCTAGATTACCAGTGAGTTGAAGAAGTAAATGTACAATTAAACAATGAACATCTCCTTTAAGGTTGACAGCCCTAACTCGTAAGGAATTTTCCTTGACGTCTTAACTGAAAGTTTGTTTTGGACTACTTTCAATGGAGAGCACCTTTGCTATAACCCAGAATAAAATTTTCCAAATCTGAGGTTTCTCTTTTCATCACTGTGTTGTTTTATTTTAATAAACAGAACAGAATAAAAAATTAACAAACTTTTACAATATATTTTATTCCAAAAATTAATATGAATAGATCATCATACTTTAAAATCATGGGTGTAGGAAGAGTGGAGGAATTGATGTTAATGTCATCAGGAGGAATCCAATGGTTGCCACTTAGCACTTAAAAGTTTTCTCAATTGCATCCCTCCAGACTTTATTAAATACTAAAGTATTTTATTGCAAAATGTATGCCTTGGTTCAAGAGTGTCAAGCTCACATCGTCACATCTGTGTTATGTGAAGTGTCAGGACTTTTGCCCCAATCACTAAACCAAGTGTGGGTGTGACCAGCAAGTGACACATCTGGGCCAGGAGTTTGATAGCCCTGCCTTAGTTAGTCAGTTCCTTAATTTATTTATTTATACTTCATACTTAACAATCCTTTTCCCTCACAGAGGAGTTTATATAGCTATAGTTATATCACCTATATCGGTCAATGATTTCATATTTATCAAAGGGAAGTCAGAGACTGTTTTTGTCTACCTCCATGTTCCATGGATGGTGAATCCTAACACATTTTATTTGGCATTCCTTGTTTTTCTGCGTAGTCTCTGCCTCAGTCCAAATGTGTGGAAAATTGTTCTCCTGGATTTGTCAAGAAGGCTCGAGAAGGAGAGCCAGTTTGCTGCTATGACTGTGTACCTTGTCCGGAGGGGACCATCTCCACTCAGGAAGGTTGGTGACACCAGAAGAAAAGAACAGGCCTCTATGGAAGTGGGTTTATCCAGAACATTTACATGGAAGTTGATGTGAAAAGATGCATTGAAATGCAAATGTTTTCTTCTTTATTTTCAAGCAAAAAAAAAAAGAGAAAGAAATTCAATGGTGAAAAAAGTAAGCTTCTACACTTAGGCAAGTAAAAAACAAAATGCACAGGTACAGTATATGTGGTACCTTGCTCAACAGTAGTAACTGTGAAGGGACCTTGGAGTCCTAGTGGACAACCATTTAAATATGAGCCAGCAGTGTGCAGCAGCTGCCAAAAAAGCCAACAC